>PIJE02001422.1:44523-133818 GCA_002895965.2 Coryphaenoides rupestris
ACACACACACACACACAGACACACACACACACACACACACACACACATAGACACACACATACGTAGACACACACAACAGCAAAGTTGAGGCGATGACTTTGCACCATAAATCTACCGTGGATGTCAACACTCTGAAATATGCTGAAAGTTCAGCCCTTTTTTTTATCTCCTCCTCCTCCTCCTCCCCCTCCCCCTCCTCCCCCTCCTCCTCCTCCTCCCCCTCCTCCTCCTCCTCCTCCCCCTCCTCCTCCTCCCTCCTGATCCGCCGTCTCCGTCTCTCTGCGTCTGTCCTCTCAGCGCGTCTCCCGCTCGTCGGCGTGCCTGTCTGCTCGATCTAAAGTATGCACACGATATTTACATCATTTCCAGATGGGGTTCGCTTTCTAGAAGCCGTGTGTGCGTTTGGAGACGAGGGCCTGGCGGCTCCACCGTCAGAACACCCTGACGGTGTACCAGCGCTCTCTCTCTCTCTCTCTCTCTCTCTCTCTCTCTCTCTGTCTCTCTCTCTTCCACCCTCCCTCCCTCCCTCCCTCCGCACTGTAGGGCGTGGTGGGCCAAACAGAGAGGAGGAAGAACAGGATGATCAGGGATGCTCAGGAGACGTACGCCGCTGAGGGAAAGAGAGAGAGAGAGAGAGAGAGAGAGAGAGAGAGAGAGAGAGAGAGAGAGAGAGAGAGAGAGAAAGAGAGAGAGACAGATTGAATTTCAGAAGGTCTGTCCCCGATGAATGTATGCAGTGAGCAGTGAGCATGAGAACCAACATGACATCAGATCACATGACGTGACAGTGACCAAATGAAATCCCCCTGAAGTCTCTGATCCATATGTATGTACGTCTGTTTTGCCTGCCATACAGATGAAACACTGAGTCACTCCCCTCACCCCCAACTCTCTCTCTCTCTCTCTCTCTCTCTCTCTCTCTCTCTCTCTCTCTCTCTTCCTCTCTCTCTCTCTCTCTCTCTCTTTCTCTAATTTCTGCCAACCCCCTGTCACTCTGATGATGCACAGAGTACAGAGAAACAGAAGAGATAAGAAAGTCATGCTGATTCTTTTGAAGGCATTTCACACACACATACACACACACACACACACATGCACACACACACACGCACACACACACACACAAGTGTACACACTTACCCATGCATTATGGACACAGATAACAATGGGAATACGTCACAGACACACTCAAACCCATGTACAGATCCCCACGCGGTGTTCTTCGTCGACATGGTGACGTTGCGCCCGGTTGTGTTTGAGGGAAGGGCATCAAAGAACAGCAAAGCCTCACCTTGTCCAAAAAAAAAAAAAGACAAGTCTGGCAGGTTGTTCAAAGGCACGGAGAGGCGCAATTTGCAGACCCCACGTTCACCGGCAGTTCTAAAGAAGCATTAACACGATGCCGGTATCAAACATGAACTGCGTAGTTCTCCAGCGGGGAACAAATATCTAGTGAGAGAGGTTTGCGGAAGACGTAAGAAACACACTGTCAGCTTCTCCTGCAGATCCGAGCTGGGCTCCGCTATCTCCCGGGTGGCCCCCTCCGCCAATACCAGTCACATTTTATTCAACTTTAACAAAAATTAATCGCCCACCCCTTTCGTCAGATGACCTTTTCGAAGGAAGCCATTTCAATAAATGGACAGAAAAAATAGAATTGGCTTCGCAGCAACATGTGCTATACATCTTCCTATAGCAGTCATATGGGGTCAGGAAAACCAATCGGATTTCTACGGGTTTTGGCCGACATGTCATTGGCTCCACAGGCTTTCTTTTTATTGGCTACTGGGAGGAGACCAGCTGCAACTGGGTGTTTCATTACCCTTTAAAGATGGGCCTACTTTTGTTCACCTGATTTAGAGAGAAAAGAATGTCAATAAACGCCATTACCGTTACCGTAGGAGGCTAGTCGGACAGGCGCTTTGTCAAACACGCTTTTATGCTTCCTCACATGTAATAAAGCCGTTCTTTTTCTTGAACGAGATATATCAACACGCTCTCAGGAATGTGGGCCTGCAAACTACAAACACTGTAGGTTGAACACAATCGACAGAATTTACATAACCAAAGGGGTTCTGGCTTATTATTCTTGACAGGCAAAATTCAGGGACGCCGTTCCTACTCGGTACATTTGTACACCATGTACACTCACTAAACCCAACAAACTTGGGAAACAATTTCAGAAGTGCATGAATAATGTATTATTATTATTATTATATCTTCATCATATGAATCCACAAGCATGCCTTGATGATTTTGATATTGAGCATTTTTGGGGGAATCTAATGAATACCATTTTGATATGTATACATATATTTCTATACATTACGTGATGGAAAACGGCAGAGGCTGTGTGGAACGGTCATACCGGAGGGAGAGGGAGGAGTTAGGGTGTCGGCGCTCTCCAGCTAAACTGCACATATATGCTGTATATAAATATATAGGCAATAGACTACTCCATCGAGTATCTACTTATGTTGAGACATAAGCCGATATCCACAATCTAGACGCTATAGTGTAAATAAACAGTATCTGTGTGTGTGTGTGTGTGTGTGTGTGTGTGTGTGTGTGTGTGTGTGTGTGTGTGTGTGTGTATGTGTGTGTGTGTGTGTAGACATTCCGAATGGCGATTCTTTTTAAGATACACATATCCACACAAATACACGCACACAGGAATTGGTCAACAGCCTGCTAATATTTTGCCAACTGTGCACATGCGGCGGTCTCTGTTTCTTCCGGATCTTTCTTCCTCTCTCTTGTCTTCTTCTTGTTATCGCTATCCTGTTTAGAAATACAGGCGTAAATGAGCACAAATAACACAAATCACTGTTTGTGCAATGTTTATGCTTTCAGTTATCCCGATGTGGGAATGAGGTATTGATTATTTAGGGAATCCAAGACATATTTTCAGCACACACAGACACACACACACACACACACACACACACACACACACACACACACACACACACACACACCACAGACAACAGACACAGACACAGACACAGACACAGACACACACACACACACACACACACACACACACACACAGAGACCACACAACACAGACAGACCACAGACACAGACACACACACACACACACACAGACAGACCAGACAGACACAGACACAGAACACACCACACAACACAACACACACACGCATACACACACACACACACACACACAGACACACACACACCCACACACACACACACACAGCACACACACACACACACACACACACACACACACACACACACACACACACAGACACACACACACACACACACACACACACACACACACACACACACACACACACACACAGACACACACACACACACACACACACACACACTTGCAAACCCGACACTACTGCATGCACACACACTGTCACACACACATACCACACACACACACACACACACACACACACACACACACACACACACACACACACACACACACACACACACACACACACACACACACACACACACACACACACACACACACACACACACACACACACACACACACACACACACACACACACACATACATACACAAATGCAGTGACATATGAAATAGTTTGGAAGCATCATGCACATCCATAAATCTACCACGTTATTAGAAAATGACGACAGTGCAGAAAGTTGAATAGTGATGGGGTCTGTTGTCTTGATTCTGTTGTCTGTCTGCCGGGTTGAGTGGGGTGGGGTGAGTGGGGGCTGGGGGAGTGGGGGCTGGGGGGGGGGGCGGGTGTGGGAGCGCTGTGTGGTCCATTAGCGTCAGACGGAAACACACCACACACTTAGAAGCCAGTCATGAAGAATGACACTCTATAGCACACACTGGGTATCAATTAGCCAGGACATTTGCTTGCTTGTGTCTCCTTTATGGCTGTGACTCTGTGTGTGTCCGTGTCTGCGTGTGTGTGTCCGTGTCTGTGTGTGTGTGTGTGTGTGTGTGTGTGTGTGTGTGTGTGTGTATATGTCACATATGGAATCACGCAACTGTTTGAATATCTAGTTTTCCTCTCTGTGTCTCTGTTGGCACAGGCATGAAGTGCATTTCCCTCTGCCAGGTCGAGTGTTACCTCACACACACACACACACACACACACACACACACACACACACACACACACACACACACACACACACACACACACACACACACACACACACACACACACACACACACACACATGCCATCATCATTAGTGCAAGGAAAGAATGGGCACAGCGTTGTGGGCATGTGGGTTGGATTAGGCCAGCCTGCTCAGCCTTATAAACCCTATTCTATTCCTAATAGGGAGAGACATAGATAGACAGATTGAGAGAGAGAGAGACGGGGAGTGGGAATTGTGTACATTTCAACCAAAAGGCCATTGGACCAGAGAGAGAGAGAGAGAGAGAGAGAGAGAGAGAGAGATTGCAGAGATGTTTAGCAGACGAGAGAAAGGGAACCTGAGGAGATAGAGGAGGGGGAGACAGGATGTTAAGGTTACACTCACACAAGGATAACATGCAGGAAAACACACTTTATTTTGCTTGAGAGGATCACACCTCAGAGACTATGCCGGAAAACACACACGCACGCATGCACACACACACACACACACACCCACACCCCCCCCCCCCACACAACACACACGTGTATGTATGTTGTTTAAGAGAGGGGCTACTGGTATACAAGCCAAATGATAAGCCCTGCAGTAGTCACTGACAATTCAATGTTTGCGGAACCAAAAAGTTTGTCAGCATGAATACCAAATGAAATAGACAGATATCCTTTTATTAGTTATTAGCGTCTTTCTTATCACAAACACGAACACTCAAACACACAAACACACACACACACGCACACACACACACACACACACACAGATTCCAACCCACGCCGCCAGAAAGATTTATGAGTGCTGTAGAAGTGCTGACAGTTTCAAATATCCAACTGCTATGTCATTTTACGACCATCAGATAAGAATCCCACCCAGTAGAAATATCATGAATTATGAGAGGGGGAGAGAGAGAGAGAGAGGGAGATGCTTCTTGTTTGTCTCTCTCTCTCTCTCTCTCTCTCTCTCTCTCCTCTCTCTCTCTCTCTCTCTCTCTCTCTCTCTCTCTCCATCTCCACCAAGACCCCAGCACAGAGAGGTTGCATGCTAATAAAAACAGCCCTCTGTGAATGAGACAATGATGGTGAAGAGTGGAGGAACGAACCAGGTCTGCTCAAGATTACATTCCATTTTTCCACTTTCCCCCGGTTGGAGATATCGTCACAAGTTGACCCTGCCTGGAAACACATGAGAGATCGACCGCTTTGGAATACCCTCAGAGCATTACCATGGCTCTGTGCCTGTCTCCATAGAACTATTAGCTTTTCTGTCGATGTGGACGTGTGTGTGTGCATGCGATATAGACAGAGAGAGACAGTAAATGGTAAATGGATTGCATTTATATCGCGCTTTTATCCAAAGTGCTTTACAGTATTGCCTCACATTCACCCATTCATACACCGACGGCGGTGCCAACCATGCAAGGTAACAACCAACACGTCAGGAGCAGTTAGGGTTAGGTGGCGTCTTGCTCAGGGACACCTCGACCCTTAGCTAGGCGGAGCCCGGGGATCGAACCAGCAACCTCCTACTCTACCTCCTGAGATACTGCCGCCCAGTGTGTATGTGTGTCTGTGTCTGTGTGTGTGCGTGTGACAAAAAGAGAGAGATATATAGATAGAGAGAGCGATAGAGATAGACAGTAAAAAGACAAGGAATCGGGCGACCGGCCAAGACGATCCGACCGGCACAATGTCCGCTGGAGAGAGACGTCTGCGTCAGATGAAGACAAGACAAGATGTCGAACCGGTGCATGGCGGCTAGAGCGGCGCGTGCCCTGCTATGTTTTGGCTACTCTATATATATATATAACGGCCCATATGGAGGAGAACACACTTGACCTTGCATGTGTTTTGAGTTTAAATACCCCCTCAACAGACACACACACATACACACACACACACACACACCTCCCCCCCCCCCCACCCCCTCCCCTCCCCTCCCACCAGCCCTCCCTGGGGTGAAGTCTGGCCCGGTCCACCTCCATCCAAACGACCCCGCGGTCTTCCTCATACCTTCAAAGTGTGTGTGTCTGTGAGAGAGTCTTTCTGCCTGTGTGCCTGTGTGCCTGTGTGTGTGTGTGTGTGTGTGTGTGTGTGTGTCACACACTGTTTTTCTGCTTCTGATTGCGATGCATGCTGTGCATTGCGATGCAGATTTGTCTCTAAACGTCAAGTGAAGTGCATTCTTGTGTGTGCGCAGACTTAACGGTAATCCCATGCGACCCTCCCCCCCCCAACCTCCTCCTCACCCACTTGTCTTTCACTGGTGCCACCAGGAGTCAATCCTGAGTCAATCTCAAGCTATAACGCTAAATAACCTTCCTGAAGACATCCTGAATGGGAAAAGAGAGGGAAAGGGGAGGAAAAGGGAGAGAGAGAGAGGGTGGTGGGGTGGGGGGGGTCGGGTGTGGGGTGGGGGTTTGGGGTGGGGGGAGAGGGCCGGTCCACAGGGGTGAGGGTTGAGTGACAGAGGGTACGCTGGCACATGGAGGGGTGGGTCAGTCAAACCCAGCTGGAGAGAATGGAACTTATGAAAGACTTTCCTTCACTTTGGCGTCAGCATTTTGTCTTCCTGCACACACTCACACACACACACACACACACACACACACACACACACACACCTCTAATCCTTATTGTCCATTGTTCCCTGACCAATATTAATCGTATGGGTAACTTCATTACATTTTCTATATTTATCCCTTATATCTTCTCTCATCCAGCATGGCTTTGAGTACCCTGACATTTTCCAACCGGAGGGTTGCTAGTTTAATCCTCGAGCTCCACCTGACTAAAGCACTGAGGTGGTGACCTTGAGCCAAGGCTGTAACCTTTCATTTCTCCCAACGAGCCGACAGTTGCTCCGGTATGATTAACGCCACTGTTGTGTGTGTGTGTGTGTGTGTGTGTGTGTGTGTGTGGGGGGGGGGGGGGGGGGGGGGGGGCGTGGCTGAAGGTGAGATATAAAGTGTGTAGCGCTTCAACTGGCCGTAATGGCTAGCAAAGCGCTGAATAAGCGCACCACCGCACTCCAGCACTAATTCTGACCGGTACTGCTCAAGTACGGAACACTGCACGGCAGATTTATGGGTGTGAGACACAGCTTGCATAAAGGAATGCACTGCTGGGAAAGATAAGGCTACTGAATAGGTACTCAAATAAATACAAGTTTAATGTTTCGTCCAGCTACCACCATCTCTCATTTGACATTGGATTTTCTTAGGAGATTGCGTTTGCTTGCACAATGGCGAATGTGGGTTTCTGTTTGGACATGGGAAGCAGAACTCGGGGTTCGGAGCAGATTCTGCAGGGAGGAGAGAGTGCTTCATTGTGGTAATCAGAGTGGCCTCGCTCCAATCATAACACTTATACCCCAGACTCCACCACGCACACAAGTACGCGTGCGCACGAACACACACACACACACACACACACACACACACACACACACACACACACACACACACTTGCACAACCACATACACAACCACATGATCACACTCAGTCACACACACACACACACACACACACACACACACACACACACAAAATACATACACACATAAATGACACACACACATGGACACGCACACACACACACACACACACACACACAAACACTCACACACACACACGCGCATGATCACACATAACACAGGCTGAAAACACCTTGGTAATCATTTCCATATTTATTTTCCTTGCATTCAAATTCCTCTTCCCTCCATGTGTTTTCATAAAAACAAAGCCAAGGCTCTGGAGTGATTTAAATAAGTGATATTTTTGGAAATTCCATCTGAAGATCACTCTTAAAGTGTGGTGAACGCCTGTGTGTGCCATGTCAGAGATTATAAGTGAGGCGGTTGCCAGCTATACAACGAGACCCTGGGCCCCCCCCCCCAATCTGCAGTGACTGTGGTTTTACCCCAATAAAAGACTCAATGTGATTCATTCAATGAACAAATGATTAAACACATTGGAACCCGGCATTAGCACTAATAGCATACTCAATCCATCAAGTGTCACAAATCACCGCCTTAAAAATAACTAACACGACTCGGGCGGCCAGCCCAAGCTTTTAGGCATGAACGAGGGGAAAAACATGTTGGGGTTTTTGTCCTCTCCGCTCCTATCTCACAAAACCAGGTCCCCGCAGACCTGTACACACCACACCACATGCCACATACAAATTAGCAAGGAATTAGACAAGAGAAGAAATAAAACTGAAAACCGCATAGAGGCTGCAATAATAAGCAAGGGTACTCAACCCAAACCACTGACGTGTGCCCAAGCACGGGCACACGCACACACACACACACACACACACATATACAGATACACACACTCACACACACACACACCCCAAAATACTATGCATACACACCTTTCCAATTCCAATATAGCAAAATTAGCTCAAGGCTTTGAGTTTAAAACGAGGACGAAAACAGCAAAGAAGCCCACAATAACGTCACAGCCAGACGGAGGGCAGGGGAGGGGGGAGAGGAAAGTCGTGTCCTGTGCGTCCATTGGTACCTCGTTAGTGCGAACAATAAACCTGCGTAATGCCCGCCAAATCCTGTTTTGTCGTACGAAGCATGCAAGGTGTTCCTTTTATTGTGTACGCTGAGCTGTTCCTAATCACGTTACGGTAAAACCCAAAGCCCCGACAGACTGCACCTGTGGGTTTATAGGACTTTGGAGTCCCTCGCCGTTGGCTACATCCACACTGGGAGGGAGCGAGCAGAGGAGACTCCCTGGTTATTGTCGGGGGGTGGGGGTGGGGGTGGGCGGGGGGACGAGAGAGCACTTAATCAATACAAATGGCCGCCAGGGGGTCCCTACCTTGCGCTGCCTCCTCTTTCAGTGGGAGGGCTGTTTTCTCTGGACGTCGCCAGCCTGCCTGTTGCTATTCTTGACGACTTCTTTATTGACAGAGTCTCCTTGAGGCCGAAGTGAAGCGGTTCAAATGGAGAACAAATCAAGTGAGCCAACCCCCCAACCCCCACTCCCTGAAGCACTTCAACAAGGTGGATCCAGGTGCCCCCTCGTACACCATCCATGCACGTGCAACCAACAATCATACTCGCCGATGTCCACTTTGCACTTTGCAAACACGCCACATATGTAATGACACACACACTCAAACACACATGTGCATGCATGCACAGGAGTGTCTGCACAACCCCAGGGCCCAGGTGGGGTCTCTTAACTGCACACAGGGCCAAATGCCACAGTAGTAAGGAGCTGGACTGGTGGTGGAGGTGCTAAAAGTCGCTTAAGGCTTCCACAGCAGCAACACATGGATCACCACTTTGGTGCCTGCTGTTCGTTTCCCAGAGTCCCTCTCACTTGATCTTACAGGGAAGAGCACTATGACTTGTAATACATACATGCTCTACAGCTGCTGCATGTTCGGCAGACGCGCACATGCACACACACACACGTGTGCGCACACACAAATGTACACAAATGTACACACACACGCACCCATACACATGCAATACACCCATCACTATGCTAACCCTGCAAATAAACACCTCTGTCCCGGGGGCAGAGTGGACTGTAGGTTATTGGTCACGCTCTGGCCCAAAATGCTGTTCATCAGGCAGATGTCTTTCATCACCGGCTCCACTGTGACCGTGCTCTAAGTCACCGTGACAAGGAGTCCCAGCTGGGCGGCCGACACTTAACGTCTCTTTCAAGCTCAACCTTCAATTTCATGACTCTATTTTACCCTATAGGCTCCTTTCCGTATTCTCCCACTCTCTCTCCATTTTCCGCTCTTTCCTGCTCTTCCTTGCGCCAATATCTCCTTCTTTTATCCTCCATTATCCATTTGATAACATAGCCTACTCTCTATTCTGACACCAGTCACCCTGTAGCTCTGGGAATCTAATATCAGAGGCCTAAAGCTACATATTTTCCGTATGAAGGGGAGGCACTGACTGGAGCATTGTTTATCCCATTGTTTGCACTGAAGCTTGGCCGTTGAAGCGGTTTCACCTGTGATCATGTGGTGGTATGGTATCTAAATCTAAACCACTGCTCTGCCATGTATGAAATCATACATGGCCCCATGCATGAGAAAAGAGTACGCGATCTACGGCCCTCTGCTGCCACTGTGTGGTTGCATGGGGACCAACCGTAGCGAGCGACCCACCAGGAGAGGAGACCCTTAGGTGCTTCACTGCCCCCTTCGGTCCGGTGATAGGTGGTGTAACACCGGCAGGCACTTTATTATTTATTACAACGGGTGATACATATATAAACATAGACAGACGTACATTTAGGAATATTCAATATTCAAATGCATGTTGGTCAACTGCAGAGAAGGTTGCTGAGGAGTTGCAACTGTAGTATAGGCGAAGCGTCCGTGACCCTGAGATCATTCGTTATCACAACAATGGTTGGTTAAGGCGTGATAACAAGTTCATTATGATCTCGTTGTCCCCATGGGCAATCCTAGGGGGGTGTTATGCGCAGTTTCGAGTGGTCATCTATTGTGGCTGGAGTTCGGGTTCTGGTTCAGGTTCAGGTTCTGGATTGTCTGTAGCAAAGCAGCGAGCTCGGGAATCAATGTGACACAAGGCAGCATCACTAGGAATGATTCAAAGTTTATTCAGATACATAGAGCATATATACATTTTGGGATGGGAAGAACAGAGGAGCATTTACATGTAGACACAACAAATCATCTTGGGAAGCGGTCGTGGTCCCCGTCCCCTCCCCCAAATAACGCCGAGAAGTTAGCTTGGCTGAGCCGACACCAATGGCGGTAATAACCGGCGGTGTGATGCTGTGGGCACACGTACAGAGACGTGCACGACGAACCACCGCTCACACCAAGTAGCCCATGTCCTCCATGTCCCCGCCATGGGCATGCAGGGTGACCGCGGGAGCTACTGGTGTGTATATAGCGCACAGTGAATGACTTGGGGAGGGTGGACAAAGAAAACGGGCCAACATAAGACAGCTAGCCAGCCAGTAGCGCACACACACACACACACACACACACTAGCCTGCCCGTGTAGCTCGAGTGTTAAACAGGCGACCTGCTAGCCCGCTAAAGCTAGCAGGCTAGTAGGGACAAGCCATCTGTCGAGCGGTTGTTGTTGTTGTTGTTGTCAAACAAACGTCCGCCTGAGGTCGGCGACAACGCGGCTCCGTGTTAAATCTCCACACACGACACTTACCGACGCAGTGTATGAGTTTGTGCCGCCAGGAGTCGAGTTCCCGCCTGAACCCTCTCCTCTCTGCCGTGCATTTGGAGCTACGGCACTGTGCAGCCGCCATTCTGTCAGTCCGCCTTCCCCCCCTGCCGCCCCCCTGTTGTCCGGGAGCTCGACGACGTCACCGGCCAGCGCGCCGGGAGAAGACTGCAGCGCGGCTCGCACAGATTATTTTTTTATTTGTATTTTTGTTTTTATTTGTATTTTTCTTCTTCTGCTTCTTTTTCTTTTTCTGCTTCTTCTTCTGCTTTTTCTTCCTCTTCCAATTGTTTTGATACAAGTGGATGAGTTCAATTAATCAATTAATCAATTAACAGCGTTCACGTTGTGCCACGATTGCAGTGGCGGCTCTAGACCAAGCTTTCAAAATGTTTAGTTCAGCATATAAAGTAATGACAACAACATGAAATACCTAATTGGTATTTGTTTCAGTAACTCACAATGAGTTACAATCATACAATAATGAAAACTAATAATAATAATAATAATAATAATAATAATAATAATAATAAATATAATAATAATGATAATACGATAATGATAATTTTTAAAATGATTGTAGACTCTTCATTCGGTGGCCACAAGGGGGGTCCAAGCTCAGTGTTACAGGGGCACTGGGCCCTGTTGACCCCCTGTTGGGAGTTGTGGATGTATTAATCTTGTGGGCCAGTAACTTTCCACTCTGCCGTTTGGCCTACGTGACTAGTTAGCTGTTTGGCCTACGTGACTAGTTAGCTGTTTGGCCTACGTGACTAGTTAGCTTCACTCTTATCTGTTGGCCCTGGGAGGCCTCTGAGATGCACTCGCAGGTGTTGTTGTCGTCGAACGTGGGAACGTGTTGCCTCTTTTGTCTGGATTGGCTGTCTGGCAGGTGGGAACGGGATCGTCTCAACGTGAGACCTTGCTGTCCCTGCTTCCTGGGCTGGCGGTCTGGGGCATAGGGACGGGTGCATCTCCATGTGGGTCACGTGAGGCCGTGGTATCCCTGCTTCACAAGTTAACTGTCTGTCTGTCTGTTACATATCCACGTGGGGCCTGGTGTCCTGGCCTCTCTGGATTAGCTGTCTGGGGGGTGGGGACGGAAGGGTCTCCATGTAAGGCCTTGTTGTCCCTGCTCCCTGAATGGCCGTCTGAGAGGGGGAGGGGGTGCGTCTCCACATCTGCTTCCCAAGATGATTTGTTGTGTCTGCTCCTCTGTTCTTCCAACACGCTCTGTCCCCCACGCTCAGGGGGCACCGGTATCCCCACCCTGCCATTTTTCCCCCCAACCTGGTCCTTTCCCTGCCCTCCTGTCATTGGTACCACAGGGGGCCCCGGTGACTGTTGACTCAGCTCCCTCGTCTGTTCCCCTTTCCCCAGCACCTGAATTCCCGGCATCGGGCCCCTTGTCGCCAACACTCCAGGTGACACGGCCGCGCAGGCAGGGAAGGCCCCCAGACCACCTCAGGGACTTTGTCTGGTCCCTTGGGGGTGAGGAACTGTAAAGAAGTTCACGAATAGAGCCAACACTGAGGGTTGTGCTCCCACGATGGGTCAAGTTCTGGAACCTCTGGCCCTGGTTCCCATTTAAAAAAAAATTATAAAAAAAAATGATGTACTGTGATTTTGTTGTCCTTTCTGCAGTTTTTGTTTGTGTAGTTGGTCAGACAAAAGTCAAGTTTACAGTTGGTCCATACCATTAGTTGGGTTTATTGTATTTCTTTTGCATTCTGTACGTTGGGGTTGGTCAGGGACTTTGGGGGGTGTTGGTAAATGCCTAGAAATGTTGGGAGATAAAAGTTTTTAGCGGCTCTGGGAGAAGAGGATTTGTTCGTCCCTCGGGGCGAGGGACTTACGTTGTTCCGGTCGTGTCCGGTGGGTAACGTTAACGTGGGTCAGGTTGATCGTTCTACAGACATTAGGATATTGATATAGATAGATTATGCGTCGTTGGCACCTGTCGGATCAAATTGGGTTATTTTGATTCTCCTGAACGACATGTAAGCGGTGACACAATACCGTTGACATTAATTACCTGACTCAGACACACACACACACACACACACACACACAAACATTTCACACTCGTGCTCCATCAGGAAGTAGTTGTGGTCATAGCATTGTGTGTGTGTGTTACTGGAATTCTCTCTATATGCCCGCTTATTGAACTGCCCTTTTACTATTGGCATACCTCAGCACACATACTGAAGGTAATAATGTGTACCCTCGGGCTACGATTCAGTGTTTTATTGGATTGTCCTTTTTCTGTAAAGATCTGCAGAATTATTAACCATGTAATGTATTTATCTTTGCAGGGTTTGAATGCATTCTGGAGGGAATCTATGGCCCGATGCTGCTTGGAGACCTCAACATATTTGATGGTGTGTGTGCGTGCGTGTGTGTGTGCATGTGGGTGTGTGTACATCAAATGTTGTTACAAAGATGTGAGTAACTGTACCTTAAATATTTGTGCTCGGCCCGATGTGTCCCTCAGACTGTGAACCCGAAGAAGTGGATGACTGGTCAGTTGAAGCCAGCTGTTCACACTGTTCATTCTGCACCCTCCCCCTGGATAAGCTCAGTGTAAGAATTACATCTATCTGTCTTGAAGCTAGATTTAGAGATGTCCACCTCCGTTTCCTTCCATTTGAATGAAAATACGTATTTTTCCACAAAATACTTAGCTTTTGAAACTGGGTGATTTACAATGCTCAGTAAGGTACTCACCAGCTGTACCTCTTACAGGACCTCGTCCCCGCAGCCGCCTCCCCCCTCTCCACGCCATCAGATTACTCGCCCTGTCAGGCCCCAACGGTCTCGGAGAGCAGCCAATCAGCTCACCGGTTCCTCCAAGCTGTGTTCCACACGAAAGGTGAATTGCATATTTTCTAGCGTAGGGCTGATCCCGATCAGGGATCAGTGTTTGCTTCTGTGGGATTCCAACCAGAGGGGTGTTGATGGAATTCCTGGCAATGAGACTGTAGAGTGTGTGTGGTTGGTGGCTGGTTTAAGCAGCCTCACCTGGCCCGGTTAGAGTCTGGGTTTGGCTGAGGCTGTTTAAACCAGCCACCAACCACACACTTTGGGCTGATTTCTCTTATATTTGAGTCGGGTCGGATTTCACGGGAAAAAGGAACGAAGTGACATGTAAGTGCGGATAATGAAAAAATCTATATACTTCATAGCTTTTTTAAATGTGTAAGGTTCCGCAAGAGACTCAAGACCCACCTGTTCAGAGTTCACCTGGACTCTACATAACCCCCCCCAGCACTAACCTGCGTGTTTATACGTCTTAACATTTATTAATGGCACTTAGCATTGTTGTTTGTTCTCAGATGTTGTATCATGCTTAGAATCGCACGCCTGCCCAGCTACTTATGCAGGCAACTTGGCAATTATGAAACTCGTTCTATTCGTCTCGTAAATATGAATGCTCGAAAACAGCTCTATTCTTATCTTCAGGTACCACAGTGATATATTGCTGCCTCTCCTTCAACAAATGTACTCTTTGTAAGTCGCTTTGGATAAAAGCGTCTGCCAAATGCCCTAAATGTAAATGTAAATGTTTAATTATGATTAGAACTAATATTTGTTTCTGATCTCAAGCCACGGAGCTCAGAATGCACTGATTCTTACTTATAGTACCTTTAATATCTTGATGTTGCAGACAGCTTTTGGGATGGTTCCCTGCAAACACTGCTTAAACAAAGTGAACATTCTTTTTGCTTAATCAAACATTTACGTTATTGTGCTTGCAACAATAAGCCAATGGTAACGTTCAATGAGGGGAACCAATAAGTTCTTGATCCAGAATGCAGCCTACCGCTGTCTTACGCCCAGTCTCATTATCATTGTCCTCATCCACATGTTTGCTCCCCAGATGTGGCCCATAGCTATGATTCCAACATCCCGTTGGTGGCCCAGGAACTGATGAAGAAAATGATCCACAAGTTTGCCATTGAATATGCCTCCAAGAGCCATGTCCACATGACGATGAATGGCGTCACCACTGACAACTTCTCACCTCAGCCCACCACAGCCGATCTGGACGCCCCACTGGACCTCACGGTCTCCCGGGAGAAGGAGGAGGACAGGGAGCCTGTGCTAGGTACAGCAATACCTTTCTTTGCTTGCGCCAAATTACACCTGACATTTCTTGATTCATGCTTGGTTATAGAGATATGATGTGATGGGACCAATTTGATCAATGTGACCAATGGCCACATCATGAAATCCTGATTTTTAAAAGGCCCGCACAAGCTCATTTACTGCAGCTGTGACTTCTTGTTTCCCTGTGTTGATAGATTCTGTGCTGGACCTCTCCAAAAGAAACTCTGCCTGCTCTGCAACACCAGTCTCAGCTGATCACAAACCCTCAGGGTGAGTGCTGTTTCCCTGCCATCTTTTCAGATAAGAACCATTTTTTAAATTCAAACATAGGTAAGATAAATCAGCAACTGTTTTGAATCTGTTCCTGAAATCCTGGAAAACAGTCCAGTTCATAAAGAGTGGAATTATTATGTATATTTTATGCTGCCCTGAAGCCTAAGCCACTAAATACCTACTCCTCAATGCACATATAGATTAAACATTTTGTGGACGAAAATACATGCAAAGATAATTCACACAAAGCGAGTGGTAGTAGACCAAGAAATAATCCATGTGGAACATTTTCAGGATCATTTATGTCAATCTATAGGTCTAGGATCTGCAAAACCTTTTATTTAATTTTTTTCCCGCAATGTTTTTGTCCAGTGGATTTGAAGTGTTATCATAAGGTATGTTTTGGCTTAAAAGAATCTAATAGGGATGACTTTTATATCTTGTTGAGAGGTAACGTAACGCGTGGCATCAGCCAAGGATTGTACATCGAGTAGAAGAGTGGCGTCCTTGACAGTGATATTGCCTCTTGTTCTGTTTGCTTTTACCGATCCAGTTATGTTGAGTGTGCTTACCCTACCCTCAAGCACGTAGGTCTGTCACTGAAGGAGCTCACAAAGCCAGGGGTTGTGCGCCCGTGCCAAAGTAACCACAGCCATTCACAAACTGTCCCACCTGGATGTGAAGAGGCTTTGCCACATGCAATGTGTGTGCATACAAGAGATGCAGCAGACAATAATTGCAGGCATGAAACATAAGAGACACAGTGCTGTTACCAACACAAGGCGTAAAGGAGTGGACCCCTCCGCTCTGCCCTTCTTGTCTTCCCCTTTGCCAAACAAAACACAACCCCTCTCCCCCTCCATCTCCTCCACCATCCTGACCCTGCTGTTTGGTCCTCCCATCCCTAGGAGGCAGCGCGGGCAGAGGGAGGACTACGTTGAGAGGAGCTGGGAGCTGTCTGAGGGGCTGCTGTCCAAGGCCTTAAAGGACGTACGCTCAGGGAGACTGCAGGAGCAGCGGGCCGCCCTCCTTTATGGGATCCCCCTCCACACGCTGAGGCAGGGCCTGGAGGGCTGGGCTGAGGAGAGGCTGGAGTTGCTGCAGTACCTCGCACAACAAAGTGGAGATAAGGCGGATCCATTCACCTTATACAACCTTACCTCGTCCACACTGGGTGGTGAGGCACGCCTAATACTGCAGAAGGTGGCGGCCTGGGCAGAGCAGGCAGAAAATGATGGGATAGTGGAGGAGAAAGCAGATTATCGCCTCCCCGCTGTCTTTTGCAGTGGCCTACAGAAGACGCTCTCTCTCTGTTTTCCCCAGCTCAGGGATACTCTTCAGCCCCTACCAAGCCCCACCCCCAGCCTGGAGGCGCCCGCCTCTCTGCGAATCCCTCAGGTCCGCTCCACGTCCGAAACCAGGGCAATCGTTGTAGAGTCCAACGGCGTGCCTGACAAACCACACCACAGCACCTCATTCGCAGAGAGCACTACCAATTGTGTCACCCCCACCACCGCTGCTAGATCACTCTTCAAACTCAGACCTCCTTTCGTGCCAGACACTTGTGTGGGTGGGGCCAATCACTTGCCCCTTCGTCTGGACCTACGGAGGTCTTCATTGGATGACTCAGAAGAAGGCGGGGACCGTCGCGACAAGGACAAGCAGCCGAGGAAGAAGCGTGGGCGCTACCGCCAGTACGACCACGATCTGTTGGAGGAGGCCATCACCATGGTGATGGGTGGTCACATGAGTGTGTCCAAGGCCCAGGGAGTGTATGGAGTGCCCCACAGCACACTGGAGTACAAAGTCAAAGAGCGTTCTGGCACTCTCAAGAATCCACCTAAGAAGAAATCAACAACACCTTCTCTGTCCAACTCAAACTCTTCAGTTCCTGGTGCCACCACCAGGACCACTGTCTCAGGGACGATTGCCTCAGCTGCTGCCACAAAGAGGTTCTAGACCACAAAACGCCTCTGGATTGTCACAACACAAGTGAACAACTACTTCACTTCATACAGGATAAATGTTTTCTGGAAATGCTAACACAGCACTTGCCTTTTTATACAAAAAAGATTGCTATTCAGGTCTTTTAACCTTTTAACAGTGTCTATTGTGATATGACGGCTATTCTTTTGAGCCACCGTTCTCACTCTTGATCGTAGGCTCAATTGATTTTAACTGAAAATCTACAGGGACGTTAAGAGTACAGGTATTTTGTTTAGAAAAGAAGGATTTCCCTTGTCCAGGTTTCTCTTGTCAGCGAAAGAGGCTGACATCACACCCTTTTCTTTCCAACTGTGTCTCCCAAATCATGAAATGAGTCACACAGATGTGGAAACCACTTTAGCTCAGAAAAAGAAGAAGCGTAACCTTCATATTCTCTGGCTGTAAGCTTATTCAGGTTTCTTTGACGTCTAGCGGTTCCCTGTTGTTGGGGAACTGATGATTGTTACTTGCAGTTGTACTCTGGGTTGCTCACCTAAGCTAATGAGATGACTTGGAGTGTACCCTGGAGACCCTTTTCCGAATCAAGGGCCTCAGAGGCTCGTACACAACCCCCGCCCCCCCCTGACCACATGCAATGTAAGCAAAGAGGATGGGACCTTTTGTCTTTGGCATTTACTATTGTTTGACTGAATGCTTTTGGAAGACTGAAGCAGGGAATGGAGATGTGTGAGAAGTGGCGCTGCCTGAATTGCATGTCTTGATTAGAAGACTAATGGGAAACCCATTGTGAGCGTTTAGACGCAAATCCTTAGTGTATTTTCTCATTGTGGAGTCACTCCATTCGCTGTGCTACTATCAAAGCAGCAGTTCAGGGGTATTCACACAAAGCTGCTTTAACTGATCTTGCTGCAGTGTCAGCCTGCCTGTCTTGCTCTGACCTCAATGCCACATATACCTCTAAGCTCATCCATTTTGCTCGCCTATATTCCAATGCGTTTCATAGTTAGGCCATCATATTGTCTTGTATAAATATATTATAAATATATAGAGTATGCTGTGGAATGAACCGCTCAATGGACACTTACTGAGCTTTCTCTCAAGGAATAGTGTGTGGTTTCACCATCCTCAACAATGATTGTTGGATTCGGAGCTGGATTTACTGTATTGCAACTCCAAAAATCATTTTACAGTAAAACTGCTATATGAAGGGAGTTTGTAAGAATTGAGAGTGGCGTATGCAAAATAGCATAACTTGGCTGTTGACTTGCTAGACTGCTAGAATAAAGAAATGCTGTGGAGGATTTTGCCATAATTCCAATGATCATTAAGCTACTGTTCTGCAAATGCCAGTCTGTAGCCAACACAAAACTAACTACCTGTTTGAAAAACAATATTCCTCTGTTGCTGAACTGATGATGAAATCAAGGTGTGGCTCACTAATCGCTAGCGAAAATAGCGTTCCAGTCCATGTTCGAATTGGTTAACTTGTTCCCTATGTAATGCACTATTTGGGGCATCACCATTGTATAGTGCTGCTAGAAGTTTGAGTCTGCAAATCCCTATATAGTAGTACACTATAAAGTAAACAACTTTGTAGGTTCCCTGTATTCCCAATATTAATTTGTCAAAGAAGTCTACGAGGGATGCACATTTATTTCCAGACTATGTCCCATGATTACATTTTTCATCCAATGAATTCAGTGAGATGGTCCAAATGAGCTGTTACGGGGTGGCCTCTAACATGTGTCTGTTTATGCGGCCAATGTCGGCTACACCAGTAGATTTCACCACACCACCCTCTATTCCCTGCCTTACTCGTTCCCTAAATGGTGTATTATAGTGTTCACAGTATAGGCAGGGATTGGGGAATGATGGAAGAAGTGAACCAATTCAAACATGTACAGAAACTATCACTATGGTGATTTCCATAGCGATGGCAATGAGCCCTTTTGGCCCATTTCAAAAGGATATGGAAAATGTTGCACAGAGGTAATTTAATTGTTTTGTCAGTTGTGTATCTGTTATTAGTAATTTATAGGCTACACATTTGTTGACTGAAACCCAAGTTTGAGATTCAGTGGCATTTTAACTCTGTAACCATGGGAACTAAATGCAGTACAGAATGTCTCTGCTCATAACAGTACACCAGTGCCTGTGTTCGGGGCTACCGCAAGGTTCAGGAGGGTGTGTCTACTCTGGGAATGGAGTACTACTTGTGTCAATAGGCCAGTTTTATTGTAGTCTCAACTGTAGAAAAAATATTTTGATTATGTTCTCCATTTTGTTTTTATTGCAGTATATTCTTCTGACACTCTTGGGCTTGAATTTTATTTGGCCCACAACTTATTTATGGACTGAACTACTGATTAATTTAAGAAATTAATGAACAGAAATCAGCTATTTATGCATAAACCACTTATTGCACTATGATTTGTAAATTATTGTGAAAATGTTTTGTGTTGATGTTGCTACATACTTATTTATTGATTGTGATTAAGAACTGTGATTTTACTAGTTTTTATTGTTGTGGTTCCTGATTTGTAACAAGGCACTTTGATACAAAGTGAAGTGTATTGATGAAATTGCATGAAAGCGTTTTTGCAACAATTTATAATTCTTAATCTTTCCCTTGTTTGGTGGTAATTGGTGCTTACATTCGTAAACATTTCTAAATGAAGTACAGATTCAAGTTGGTTAAACCAACTTCAAAGGGTTAAAATATTAAAATATAAATCCCTAATGCAATCACTTAAGATGATATTCTGAGGGGAAAAATGCTTTCAATCCAATTTACAATCCTAATACACATATACAGTATGTTATGAGATAATTGACTTGCTTTTATGGAGAAGATGCATTGCTTGCAAAACTGAGTTAACTACAAGAAATAACATTTTGGTTTTATTGATGTTTGTCAGTTGCAGTGTTTGATTCCCTATGTTTTTTTAGCGTTATTACAATCGTTCTCATCTGCTTTTCAGCAGAACTTTGTCTTTTGCCTTCAGCAACTCATCAAATAAAACACTTCTGACCTTGTCCTGTTTCATGTTATGATGTGGTTAATCTCTGGTCTTTACTCTTGAGTTTGGTTTGATAAAGAACATTACATTAGCAAACAACAGTTCAGCATAATCACATGGCATAGAAAATGGCTATCTATTGGAATATAATGGCAGCTTTTTGAGAAGTTGTTAGTTCTCCTTTTTATTCATCTATTTGCATAACGTTTTGTAATGTGAGCCACACTGTTTAACATTGGTCTTTGTATTTTTTTCCTCTAGCTTGCTGTTGAAAGCAGAACTTGGTGGTCCAGAGGAGGTGATGACTAAATGTGGCCAAGTAAATGGGAACTCTGCATTGGACAAAGTTCTCAGCTCACTCTGCCCAGCACACCGTTCTTTGCTGAGCCAAATCTTAATGCTGGCACGCCAGGAACGACTGCTGTCCCTACCTAATCACAGACTGGCTGGTCAGGATGTATCCAACTGCTGCCACCACCCAATAACCTCACAGAATAATCTGCCCCCTCGTCGCTTTCCATTTAGTAACTCTAAAAGTCGCAGTGGCAGCCCACACTACCCTCTTGCTGACTGTGCTCATCAAGGTTGCAGTAAGACCTTGTACAGTCCAGCTGATTCTAAGTTTAGTTGTAACCTCCATTGCTATTCGATAAGTGAAAGCAAGGCTTCTCAGGGTTCAGGTTGTTGTTGTGTAGACAGCTGCAGAGTGCCATCCTACCCAGTCTTCTGCTTGGAGAATCTCCATTGCATTTCCTGCCAGCGCCTCACCGGACACCAGACCAAGAATCATTGTTCGTGTTCATCTACTTCGTCCCCCAGTTTATGTCCCAACTCTCAGGTATGCCCTGCCTCTTCCGTTTGCTGTAGCCATCACCGCCCCATCTCATGTCTCTGCCATCCAAGCCACACCTGCTTTGCCCAAATCAGGCACACAATGGAGAGAGGGGGTGAAGACGCAGATCCCCCTTGTCCTGTCCTAAAGAGAGAACAAAGCCCCTCCCCACCTCCACTTTCTCCAATCCCGCCAGACATCACCAGCAGAACAGAGGAAAAACCTCCCTGTTTGCTTCTCCACTCTCATGATGATGAGCATCTTCCGGTAGCGGACAACAAACATCTAGATGCAAGGCTGCAGGAAGCACATTCAGACACTGAAACTGCAGAGGAGTTGGCTGGTTCAGCTGCAGGTTGTCAGACAAAAAAGAATTCAAACAAGAACTTGATTAGGGAGGTTGTTGATCGTTTCACAGAGAAACTGGAGACAATCAGACCTCAGGATAAAGACCCTCCTCAGTTGAGTTCCTCAACTATTCACAGCATTGAGAAGGAAGGGCCTCAGAGTTCAACCACTCAAAGCATCCCATTTCATGCCGATGCCCATCTTAGTGAAATAATCACCACAGTGCTCCATACAGGCAGTGATAGTGACTATAACCTTAGTGAGCTATTTCATCAGCATGATAACAAAGAGGCCAGGTCCCCAAATACGCGGGCTCGGCGAAGGCAGGAGGTCCTTGCAGCTATAACTATGCCACCCAATCCTGCGTCCACCCGACGCCACAGTTTACAAATTAAAAGAGAGCTTGCCATGCTTGACCCATCATATTGCAGGAGAAAAGTGCCACAAGCCAAGAGAAAATTGAAAGATGACTGTAGTTCTAGCTCCCCTGCGTCTACTTCTTCAGACACCATGCCTGTGAAAGAGTCTACAAGGGGATTAGTAATCCAGAGAGAGTTAAAAGAATTTACTCAAGAAAATGAGATGGTCCAGATCAGTGGCAAACTAAGTGTGGAGAGCATGCATTTTGGAGATGGCAGTATTGCATGCGATAGAGAAATTGATAAGATGGCAGGAGAGACACAGGGTAAAATCACTGACTACACTAGGAATGATGGAGTAGAGGGTCCAGTGTTTAAACGGATTAGGGTGGAAGGGAAAAACTTCAAAGTTGAGGAAGATGGTTTTGAGGTGAAAGAAGATATACAAACGATTATAGTCAAAGAGGAAATGGAGACTATTGAAATGGGACAAACTGTGCCTGCCATTGAGGATGAAAAGACAGTTTTACAAGATGCCCTTAAACCCACCAGTAAACTGCAGACCAAGCCCTGCAAAGTAGGTCCAGAAAAAAATGACCCAAACTGCAGCTGTGCCAAGGGGCGTACCACAGTACAAAAGGAAGAAGACAAACAGGAATCAGAAAAAAGGCAGACTTGCAGCAGGGGGCTTAAAGGCAGGAGGACAATTATACCGTGTCCGTCAAGTAACTCTAGGGACGCCACAAGATCCAAGCGGAACATTGTACCTCCCCAGCGTTTCTCTTCTTATGTCACAGAGCCGAGGAAGATGTACTTTGTTGCATGCTTCTCTGAGAACATCTTCAATCAGAGAGCATTGGATGACAGTGTGTTACAAACTACTGCAATTATTAACTCAGAAAGCCTCGAACCTATGGACACCCTGCTTGATTCAAAAACCCTGACTCAAGCAGCTTCAACTGAACCCACTGGAGAACAGGAGCATGACTTGACACTGAACAAGCTATCTGGGTCATCTAATGCAGAGTCAATGGATCAAAATCAGGCTTTTTCAGTCTCTATGACTCCCACGAGGCTGAGTCCTTCTAAGCACAGATCAAAAAATAAAACTGATGTGAGAGACAGTGCAGCCAAGCCTTATGGTAGGTTACGTTCATCTTCAACAAAACCACATGCTCCTGAGTCTGAAACTGTTCGCAGAACTCCCTCCCCAAAGTCCTGCTCCAGCTTTTCTGATGATTCTGCCATTCGTCCTCCGAAGCCGTCTGATCTTCCCTTTGAGTTTAATAGCCCAATTAAGATAATGTATGTGTCTCCGGTTAGAAATGAAGAAGGGATTAAATATTGCTTGAAGTCAGCCACCTCAAGTTCTGGTGGACAAGGAGTGCAAAACTTTGACCCATGTGAGCAGTCATCATGGGCACAAATGCCTGAAAAGAACAAGAGTCGAGGTACAAAGTGTGCTACCTTACAGCTTTCCTCCACAGTAAAGCATGCTACATCCTCTCCTAAATCAGCCTCCACATCTCCTAAAAATGTCTCTACTCCCCTCAAATTTTCCTCCACTCCTCCAAAATTAGTGCCTCCATTATCAGGCTCCCCAACACTCAGATCAGCTTCTTCACCGTCAAAGGTGCTGTCTGTATCACCTAAGGGTTCTCGAAGATCAGGAGAAATCACCCCATCGAAGCGTGTCGCTGGAACAGAAAGTCAGCGATCCCCTGGAGATCTGGGGATGTCTCATGAAGTAACGCCCCCAAAGAGGCGTCCCGGTCGGCCAAAGAAGCTTGGTCCACAACTGGAAAAAAAGGCAAAAAGGCCTATTGGCCGTCCACGGAAACAGATTGTTCCAAATTCTATACAAGAAGGAAATGCAGGCATTGTTAAAGCTGTTGAAGGAGCCAATATGGAGAAAGAAAACAAGAACCTGAAAATAACTGTAGTTTATGGGCGATCAAGGAGAAACAAAAGGGTCGTTTCTGAGGGCTATGGTCAACAAGAGCTCCATGAGACTGCACAATCAGTCGACCGAAACATTGATTTCAGCAGTTTGCTGCATGGCACTCAAGAACATTCTGATATTCTCAAAGCAGCTTCCACAGAATGTTTAAAAGAATTAAACTTGGTCAGACCTGTGAATGATGATTCTGCCCCACCCGCAAGCAGTAACATCAAATGTCAGAAACTTCAAGGTGCCGTTTCAATTCGGAAACCCGGAAGACCTGCAAAAGTTAAGGTATCTGGAATCTCTGTTACAGTCACTACAGTTTCCCCAAGGCAACGCAAGATACAAATAGACAAAGATGTTAAGCGGTCTCCAGAAGCACTTCTAAGAAGGAAACCACTCTTACCAGAGTTCAAATCTGCCAAAGAGACATGGACTATTGAGTGTCCTTCAAGTAATGATTGCGGGAACATGGAGGGGAAGAGAGCTACAAAAGCTGAAGATAAAGCAAAGCGGCTAGATAGGCCTGTAGCTGTACGTCATTCGGTGAGGGTAAGGAAACCCTCAATTTACTTGCTGCACTCTGTGGCCACCTCATCATCTCGGTCCTACAGCCATAGCACAGCATTAATACGTAGCTCCAGAAAGCTTTTGTTAAACAAAGTCATTAACCAAAGGAAACTGGAAAAGGCTCAGGACTGTTTAGAAAGCACAAAAGATGATAGACAGCTGCTGAGACGGGACAAAAATCTAGTCTGTCCAGATTTGAGCCAGGTTGCAGCGGTATCAGTAGATTCAATTTTTCCTCCTCAAGAGACGAAGTGGTGGGCAGCATCAGCGGAGAAAAACGATTTGAACCAGGAGTTTGCCCGACGTATACAACTAGTCTCCGACACCTGGGTATCAGATATTGGAAACCAGCAGAATTCTTCCTTAAAACGTAGATCAGGCTCACTGAGCAAGAGGTCGCGCTGCTCCTCTGTAGTACGAGCACTTTTTGACTGTCCACCAAACAAACCAAGTTCCTGTAGCATGCAGCAGCTCTGCTCCTGGTTCATGCAAACCACAGAGACCCAACCTCTGGCCATTGTCAAAAAGACCAGCTCCCGAAATCCATATGAAATCATGCATTATCCCCGTTCTGCCAACAACAAAGGAAGTGTCTGCCCTAGTCCACAGGCAGAGCGACTTCGCAAACACATTAAAAAGTTTGCTAAAACAGTGCCAAAGAGTCCACTTGCGCACCAGCGTGCTCTGGAAAGGCTGAAGAATGGAAACAAAACTTTATCAGCAGGAAACATCAAACGTCAACTTTTCACTTCTAGATTTGCACCTGGCCGGCTAAATCAAGGAGTACCATGGTGGGTGGGCAGAACCCTTGGCAAGTTTGCAACCACCCTATTGAGGGCAAAGACTAGGTTCCTAACATGCCTTCAAAGGAATAGGTTGCCAAAAAGGCAGAGAAAGAACTGGCGGCCATTATTAACTGCACAGAAACCAAGAGATGAAGCATTGTCTAGATTGTCGCCTGATCACCAGTCATTGGACTGCTTGAAGAACATGTCAGCTGACCCCTTGCCGAAAGAGGATAGACTCAGCTCTAAAACCTGGAGCCCTGAGAAACTTAAGGAATGCCGGGTTTTTCTGAAGAAGATCAACTCGCCAGGCAGCGAGTCCACTGCAGAGGAAGAATTAGACTCCTGCACAGTGACACTGGATGATTGGTCCCCTTCTGCCTATCGCTTTGCAGGGAACGAGGGCGATTTGGCAAGGAAGGATGAAGCTGTGAAAACTGAGAGGAAGACTAGATCGAAGGCAGAGAAAGCCTCTGACGAGCCCGCTGGTTCTGGATCAAAGTCTCCACAGGAGCAAGCCGAAGTGCTACCAGGGAGGCAAGCTGGCCAGAAAGACAAATGGAAACCTCCTTTGATTGTACCCACTGAAGCACCACAACCGCCATCTGTGAAGATGTTAAGACAATCACGGGTGAGGGGTCTGTCTGGACCGAGATGGTCTGACTTTGTTCTAGGTAAATATCCTAGACCTTTTTTTTGTAGCATTGCTTCAGCAGTGAACCTCATTTTCCTGACAAATACCTGTTGTTGATATCATTATTCGCTCATTCTATCTACCTTGTTCCTTTCTCTTTGACAGAAAATTAAAGGAAGCTCAAAGCTTTTTCCTTTCTGGGAGAGGCGGTGGTGAAACCTGGTGCCTTTGGACATTCAGCCAACCACATATACTGGCCACCTCACTCCTATCGTCTTACACTCAGCAATTATGTAGCAGTCTAACTTAAAAACTTGAGGTTGCACTATTTTTAGGGAGCCGTTTTTTTCCCTCAGCTTTTATTTCAGCAGCTGTGTATGTACAAAAGTATATTTTCATTTTTTATTTCAACTTTGAAGATGCATATGACGTTAAATGATCAAGTCAAATGGTGGGTTTAGTCAGATAAGTGCTTATATTGATCCAGTTTAGATTGGCTGTGTTAAATGAAGGAAAGTGCCAGGCCACCCTTGTTGCTAGTGCTAGAATGTATTTGCGTCTTTCTTCAGATTGTGATCTTTTCATTTTTAACCTTTTTAAACCAATAACCAATTATGGAGTTTAGCTACTTCTGTTCACAGCTATCGCCATGAAGATGGATACAAATGTTAGATGCAAGGCTATGTTAAAACATGTACACATTGTGCCATTCATGAAGGTTTCCCCAAAAGGTGCACATGTTGGCCCTTGTTTATTTGAGTAATTTAATTATAACAATAATTCACAGAAGGCATTAATTATTGTGTTTGGACAAAGATATGCTCCCATGACAGTTTCCTCCTAGTTTATTTTACTTTGTTGGCCAATCTACTAAAAGACCTAATGCCTAATTGCATTGGTTCTCGCAGGCCTTGATCAGTAGTCATTAAGTACCTCACTGTAGTCATTGTCTTTTTTTAATAGAAGATCAATGACCAGTCTCAAGACCAAATTTATATTTATTTACAATGCAATCATTTCATTTGTTTGTATTATCCTTTAATAGATTTACAGCGCTCAGCCACCATTGACATGGACCCGTTTTACCCCAATGCTCCCATGTAAAATACTAAGAGGTACAAACCAGTGAATGTGGTAGAATGTAGATTCTCATTACTCTGTTGTTTTTACCATCCCAAAGCATTAATTAACTTATTACTTTAAGCCTACCTGTTGCACTATTGCATCTGTTGAGATTATCACTCCCGTAGATCCCACTAGATCCAATCAATCTTATTTTGCACATCCTTACTGTAAGAATCCTAGGTGCAATACAAATCCCAAATAAATCGTATACTAATCTAACTGCTGACAGACAAATGGATGTTATTAACTGTGATCACAAGTACGGAGATGGTAGATGGTTGTTTTGTGGATGTGGTTACAGAGCCATGGATTGCGATTGTCACACACGATTTCCCCACCCAGGTTGCACGAATGAATTGTCTTTTTAATGAGCTCCAACTAATCTTGGGATAACGTTGTTTTCCTGCATTTTGTTTGGAATGGACCAGTTGCCAAGAGGTCTGCAACGGTCGAAACGTGTGTATGTGTGTGTCTGTTTATGTCGATCGTTGCCATTTCACTTGTGGGTCTGTCTTGTGACTATGGATGTGTACCCCCGTCAAAACCCCTGGTGCTTAACCCGTTTTAACCTGTTGTATATTTTCTGAAATGTTTTATACTTTCTCTTATAGATGTAAGTTGTTTGTCATTAGAATAAAAGTTCTTTTCAAATATGTCAGCTGTTTATTGCTTTTATGGAAACTACAGCCGGAGTTTCAACACAATTATGTTTGTCTCGCTCACTGTTAAAGGTGCTGTAGGTCAGATGAGAGTTCAGAGAAGTGGAGCAGAAAAGAAAAGAGGGAAAGATTTTGAACTGTCTCTCTGCCTTTGAGATTTCACCTGTGATTGACAGGTAAGGTGGATTCAAGAGACAAACAAGATGCCTTGATTTGGTCAGAAATGAGCCGGGAGCAGACTAACCTCTAAATTGGCTCATACAAAGGGAAGCAGGCAACATGACATTCATTCAGTGCATTTCACTCACTAATAGCTGACAGCTGGCTTTGCCATTTATAACAAATTACACTCAAGTTGTAGGAGCATGGAGTGTGTGTTATTGTAATCAGCGGTTGGCACTGAAATGTATAACAAATTAGAGGGCATAGGTGTATTCAGATGTTTCTGTGAAGCAAGGTCACATGCTTTATTGCAAAATACCCATGGGGAACAAAGACAGTTTCACAGGTACTAAGGAACATTACACCCATAATATAGCCCAGTAAGAAACGTATTGCCCACAAAAACCTAAAACTTCCTCACCCAGCAAAGCAATTAAGTTAATTGAATAGTCGATCAGTGTTTTCCTTTACTCACTGCACACTATTTACAATGGAAACATCTCACAGCACATCACCATGTGTGTCCACCAAACAAACCAAGCTCCTGTAGCATGCAGCACTGTGCTCCTGCAGAAACATCAGTGTTGCAGATTTCAATGACGAATGGATAATTGCTAGCCCGGAAATTTTTAAAGAAATTGAATACACAGGTTCTATTTCAATCTTTCACCCGGAATTCATAGTACCGTGGATTTGCCTTTGTTCAATGTGTCCAGTTTAGTGTTATCTTTTAATAAAGATAAGCAGTATGTAGCGGAACAGAGAGAAACTAATCACTGACTGAAATGAAAAGTATGAGGTTCACTTCCTCATGCAATTTATTTCACAAAGATTCCAACAAACCAATTAGTAAAAATATTTTATTCAGATTAAAAGCTACAATCTGACTACTAGCTGTAGAATACAAAAACAGTTAAGATTTTTTTGTTGAATCGCTCCAGACAAGAGAATTGTAAAATAAAGCAATATAAATCTTCCACCCAACAGGAAGAAAGGGATAGCAAGTTTTGGGGATCTAAAGCATTAGTTACTCTCAAACAGGAAGCGTTTTACATTAACTAAAGCAGTACGGCATTAGTTACTCAAGCAGGAAGTGTTTTCCATATAGCGTTGCAACCATTAAAGAGGCCAACATAATGTTTTCATGTGTTTCCATGTACAGTATATGTTGAGGGGGGTCATGAGGTGTTGGCCTCCTGGTCGATGAGGGGGTTGAGGTCCAGCTTAGTCTTCTCCATAGCCGCGGTCTTGGCCCTGCGTGACGGCCGCGCCACGGGGATTGACTCGGGCACGTTCTCGCCGTCGCTGAATGACCAGCACAAAACAAGATGAGAATCAAGAGAGACGACGGTCTACAGATGGTAAGCATGGATCCTGCACACAAGAAATCCTAAACTCACCTCTCCTCAGACGACTCCGCCCGCCGGCTGGCCTTCCTGCCCCCTTTGCCCGTGGGTGCCTTCTTCTGACCTGGAGAGGCACACACAATCAGAACCGGTCTTTACCGACAGCATTCTAGATTCATACTAACCAGTATACACGGCACTAAAACCACCATGTACAAACCGCACTTGGACCCATTACCTCTTTTGGGCTTCTTCACAGACCTAGAAGGATCTTCTGTTACGATCTCTGTTAAGGTCAAGAAAAAGAAGAAGAAAAAAAACCCAAACCTGTCAATTTACATTCTTAGCTGTTGCGTCAATAGCGCGGGAACGTAGCCCATTATAGGGAGAAAGCTTATACGCCGCCTATTCATCATACATTAGCCGTGGTAGATGCGTATGTTGCACTTCAGAAGAGTTGTGTTGCATGTACATCGATACGTGGACATCTGAAAACATTGTGCGTGTACCGTCGGCATTGATGTCCAGAGGCTGTAGCGCAGTTTCATTGCGGAGCTCGGCCTGCTCTCTGGAATCGACAAGTCGGTCGATCACCTTCTCCACGGCGCGGAGACAAATGCGGTCCTTCACCACCTGAACAACCGGACACACGAGACAGACCTTTAGAAGAGTTGAGGGGATATAAATCATAACCATGCAGCCTACATTTTTATCTAAACACACCCACCCACCCACCCACAGCCCCGAGCTCAGCATTGGCCAGACACGGCCCCCTCAGATAGCTGGGCAGCCATTTTGTCTCCCAGTGTAGTTTGTGTTAGGCAAGAATGGTGAGGCGGCTTTACATGACTACCGTGGTATAAAGTAGTTTCATTGGATATCATACTCTAATCTACATATCCCTTAAAAGCCTAAATCACTCATTCGAAGACATTTATGTTTCTAAATAATCCCAAGGGAAAGGATCAACACTTTTTCGGCAGCAGTTGGGTTTGATTGAAATGCATTGATTGTTTGACTTCAATTGACTGTTAGCGTGTGTGTGTGTGTGTGTACACGTGTGCTACCTGTGTGATCTCCAGGAGGAGCGCGTGCACCTCCTTGCGGGTGGTCTCGTGGGCGCTGATATCCAGGTTGCCGAGGGCCTTGGTGTAGAGACGCACCTCGGGGGCCGTGTGGTCCTTCAGGATCTCCCCGCACACACGCAGCGCCATGCTGTCGTGGACGCACACCTCCTGCCCGGAGAAAGCACAGGGATCGAACCAGCAACCTTCCTGTTGCCAGACAGCCGCTCTTACCTCCCGAGCTACCCACCTCCTGCCCCCACTACAGGTACAGGTCATGATGAAGGAACAGGTTGGACATTTTGCTCAAAGACGCAAACAGGGATCAAACCAATAGGGCAATTTGCAATGATGATGGCAAGTTGCGGGTCCGCCCAGGCTCACCTCGTTGGTTTGCGGGGCGTTGACGAGGGCCCCAGGGCGCGTCAGCTCCACCAGCAGCTCCACCACGCTGCCGGGGTCCACCTCGGCTAGCGGGGACGTGGCCGGCGCGTTCATCAGGGTCCGCACCGTGGGCAGGAAGCACTCGCCGACCACCTCCTGGTGGGCCCTGGGAGGGGATGGAGCATGCTTGATAAGGGGGGGTGTGTGTGTGTGTGTGTGTGTGTGTGTGTGTGTGTGTGTGTGTGTGTGTGTGTGTGTGTGTGTGTGTGTGTGTGTGTGTACCTGCTCTCGCGGGCGTAGAGCTGGAAGAAGACGCCCAGGCAGTGGCGGAGGCGGGTGTCGTCCTCGGTGACCGGGTTGTACCACAGCAGCACCAGGCGGGAGAACATCTTGGCACTGGAGATGCGGCCCGTGTACATGAGCTTGGCCAGGCCCTCGGCCGTCTCCGTCCGCAGTTCTGACACCTGAGACAGACAGACAGACACAGAGAGACAGATGGAGAGAGAGAGAGAGAGAGACACACACACACACACACACACACACAGTCAACAGTGCTGCTTGGTGGTCCAGGGCAGCTCGTATTAAAGCAGCCAAAGATAAGCCAATCTCAATCAATAGCTTATGGCTGCTGAGAGGTCTCTGTTGCACTAATGGTATCATGTTCTATAGTCCCCCTGGTGTGGGAGGGGCTGCCTGCTTCTGTACTTTGATAGTTAATGTGGATTGCTGTAGTGTAATCATCTCGCACTACATGAGGCTACCTTTGTCATTTAATCATAAAAATCAAAAGAAAAACTATAATTTGCATCATTAACGTCAGCAGAAGGACAATTATTCGAAGACCATTCGACCAAACGCAACACAACGGGATCCAACGTGAACACACACCTCGCCATCGAGGAACTCCGACAGCATCGCCAGGGTGCTCTGCGCCGTGTCCTCCGCTGTGTCCCCCTTCTCCTCGGCCGGCCCCTCCCCCTCCTCCTCCTCCTGCTGGCCGCCCGGCGACCCGGAGGCCGCCGGCGCCGCCCTGGTGGCGGCTCTGTCGGAGAGCAGCTGGAAGCCGTAGAGCAGCAGCAGGTCCACGATGGAGCGCAGGGCGCTAATGCGGATCTTCACCTCGTCCAGCTGGGCAATCTGCAGGGGGTAACACACACCCCATGTGTTGATAAGCATAATGCCCCGCCGCACAAACACACACGGTTTATGACATTATTTCGGGCATGGTCATACAGCAATACAGTCAAACTGCCCTCACTTGTGTATCTGCCCTTACTTACTTGTACATCATTCAATCAATACTTCTGGAGTCAACATTACATTTTATATTTTGTACTATTATTATGTATATAGTACATATATATATATATATATATATATATATATATAAATTTGTCTTTCTTGGCCATTTTATCTTTTTTTGCCTACTTTTTTGGGTACTGTCACCTGCCGTGTCACAAGAATGTTACTGTCCATAATGGCCCTGTGTTATGAACCTGTGTTATGTGCAAATAAAAACACTGACATTGAAACTGATTGATTTGCTATCCAGAAGACAAGCGCCCGGCCATGTAACAGTTACAATGTGGAGTTCTTGTCAACGGCTCATTAATGTGCATGGTGTTTTTCGGGGGGCATCACCTGTAACAGCAGCAGCAGGTGGGTCTTGGCCAGCTCCTTGCAGTGCAGCGCGCACGTACCCAGACACAGCACCGACATGTTGCGCACGGCCGTGTGGGCGTTAGCGATGCAGGGCAGGATCTAGAGACAGGGACAGGTCCACCATGAGGAGGAGGGGGGTCTACTACTCCTAATGTCTACACACAGCACGGGCCTAACACTCAAAGAATAGCCAACAGCCAACTACTATGCACATAGAAAAAAAGGTATATCGCTACGACACTTTGAAGGGGGGGGAGAGGGAGAAGGGGCCGAGAGAGAGAAGGAAGGGGCGAGAGAGAGAGAAGGAAGGGGCGTGAGAGAGAAGGAAGGGGCAAGAGAGAGAGAGAAGGCAAAAACAAGATGAGAATCAAGAGAGACGACGGTCTACAGATGGTAAGCATGGATCCTGCACACAAGAAATCCTAAACTCACCTCTCCTCAGATGACTCCGCCCGCCGGCTGGCCTTCCTGACCCCTTTGCCCGTGGGTGCCTTCTTCTGACCTGGAGAGGCACACACAGTCAGAACCGGTCTTTACCGACAGCATTCTAGATTCATACTAACCAGTATACACGGCACTAAAACCACCATGTACAAACCGCACTTGGACCCATTACCTCTTTTGGGCTTCTTCACAGACCTAGAAGGATCTTCTGTTACGATCTCTGTTAAGGTCAAGAAAAAGAAGAAACCTGTCAATTTACATTCTTAGCTGTTGCGTCAATAGCGCGGGAACGTAGCCCATTATAGGGAGAAAGCTGATACGCCGCCTATTCATCATACATTAGCCGTGGTAGATGCGTATGTTGCACTTCAGAAGAGTTGTGTTGCATGTACATCGATACGTGGACATCTGAAAACATTGTGCGTGTACCGTCGGCATTGATGTCCAGAGGCTGTAGCGCAGTTTCATTGCGGAGCTCGGCCTGCTCTCTGGAATCGACAAGTCGGTCGATCACCTTCTCCACGGCGCGGAGACAAATGCGGTCCTTCACCACCTGAACAACCGGACACACGAGACAGACCTTTAGAAGAGTTGAGGGGATATAAATCATAACCATGCAGCCTACATTTTTATCTAAACACACACCCACCCACCCACAGCCCCGAGCTCAGCATTGGCCAGACACGGCCCCCTCAGATAGCTGGGCAGCCATTTTGTCTCCCAGTGTAGTTTGTGTTAGGCAAGAATGGTGAGGCGGCTTACATGACTACCGTGGTATAAAGTAGTTTCATTGGATATCATACTCTAATCTACATATCCCTTAAAAGCCTAAATCACTCATTCGAAGACATTTATGTTTCTAAATAATCCCAGTTGGGTTTGATTGAAATGCATTGATTGTTTGACTTCAATTGACTGTTAGCATGTGTGTGTGTGTGTGTGTGTGTACACGTGTGCTACCTGTGTGATCTCCAGGAGGAGCGCGTGCACCTCCTTGCGGGTGGTCTCGTGGGCGCTGATATCCAGGTTGCCGAGGGCCTTGGTGTAGAGACGCACCTCGGGGGCCGTGTGGTCCTTCAGGATCTCCCCGCACACACGCAGCGCCATGCTTCCCACCCCACCCCCACTCCCACCCCCCCCCCCCCCCCCCCCCCCCCCCCACCCCCCCCACCCACCCCCCCCCCCCCCCCCCCCCACCCCCCCCCCACCCCCCACCCCCCCCCCCCCCCCCCCTCCCCCCCCCCCCACCTCTCCCCCACCCCCCCCCCCCCCCCCCCCCCCCCCCCCACCCCCCCCCCCCCCCCCCCCCCCCCCCCCCCCCCCCCCCCCCCCCCCCCCCCCCCCCCCCCCACCCCCCCCCCCCCCACCCCCCCCCCCCCCCACCCCCCCCCCCCCCCCCCCCCCCCCCCCCCCCCCCCCCCCCCCCCCCCCCCCCCCACCCCCCCCCACCTCCCCCCCCACCCCCCCCCCCCCCCCCCCCCCCCCCCCCCCCCTCACCCCCCCCCCCCCCCCACCCCCCACCCCCCCCCCTCCTCCCCCCCTCCCCCCCCCCCCCCCCCCCCCCCCCCCCCCTCCCCTGGACGCACACCTCCTGCCCGGAGAAAGCACAGGGATCGAACCAGCAACCTTCCTGTTGCCAGACAGCCGCTCTTACCTCCCGAGCTACCCACCTCCTGCCCCCACTACAGGTACAGGTCATGATGAAACGGGTTGCATTTTATTGTGTTTGGACAAAGCTATGCTTCCATGACAGTTTCCTCCTAGTTTATTTTACTTTGTTGGCCAATCTACTAAAAGACCTAATGCCTAATTGCATTGGTTCTCGCAGGCCTTGATCAGTAGTCATTAAGTACCTCACTGTAGTCATTGTCTTTTTTTAATAGAAGATCAATGACCAGTCTCAAGACCAAATTTATATTTATTTACAATGCAATCATTTCATTTGTTTGTATTATCCTTTAATAGATTTACAGCGCTCAGCCACCATTGACATGGACCCGTTTTACCCCAATGCTCCCATGTAAAATACTAAGAGGTACAAACCAGTGAATGTGGTAGAATGTAGATTCTCATTACTCTGTTGTTTTTACCATCCCAAAGCATTAATTAACTTATTACTTTAAGCCTACCTGTTGCACTATTGCATCTGTTGAGATTATCACTCCCGTAGATCCCACTAGATCCAATCAATCTTATTTTGCACATCCTTACTGTAAGAATCCTAGGTGCAATACAAATCCCAAATAAATCGTATACTAATCTAACTGCTGACAGACAAATGGATGTTATTAACTGTGATCACAAGTACGGAGATGGCAGATGGTTGTTTTGTGGATGTGGTTACAGAGCCATGGATTGCGATTGTCACACACGATTTCCCCACCCAGGTTGCACGAATGAATTGTCTTTTTAATGAGCTCCAACTAATCTTGGGATAACGTTGTTTTCCTGCATTTTGTTTGGAATGGACCAGTTGCCAAGAGGTCTGCAACGGTCGAAACGTGTGTATGTGTGTGTCTGTTTATGTCGATCGTTGCCATTTCACTTGTGGGTCTGTCTTGTGACTATGGATGTGTACTCCCGTCAAAACCCCTGGTGCTTAACCCGTTTTAACCTGTTGTATATTTTCTGAAATGTTTTATACTTTCTCTTATAGATGTAAGTTGTTTGTCATTAGAATAAAAGTTCTTTTCAAATATGTCAGCTGTTTATTGCTTTTATGGAAACTACAGCCGGAGTTTCAACACAATTATGTTTGTCTCGCTCACTGTTAAAGGTGCTGTAGGTCAGATGAGAGTTCAGAGAAGTGGAGCAGAAAAGAAAAGAGGGAAAGATTTTGAACCGTCTCTCTGCCTTTGAGATTTCACCTGTGATTGACAGGTAAGGTGGATTCAAGAGACAAACACAGAAGATGCCTTGATTTGGTCAGAAATGAGCCGGGGGCAGACTAACCTCTGAATTGGCTCATACAAAGGGAAGCAGGTAACATGAAACATTCACTCAGTGCATTTCACTCACTAATAGCTGACAGCTGGCTTTGCCATTTATAACAAATTACACTCAAGTTGTAGGAGCATGGAGTGTGTGTTATTGTAATCAGCGGTTGGCACTGAAATGTATAACAAATTAGAGGGCATAGGTGTATTCAGATGTTTCTGTGAAGCAAGGTCACATGCTTTATTGCAAAATACCCATGGGGAACAAATAGTTTCACAGGTACTAAGGAACATTACACCCATAATATAGCCCAGTAAGATAAACGTATTGCCCACAAAAACCTAAAACTTCCTCACCCAGCAAAGCAATTAAGTTAATTGAATAGTCGATCAGTGTTTTCCTTTACTCACTGCACACTATTTACAATGGAAACATCTCACAGCAAATCACCATGTGTCCACCAAACAAACCAAGCTCCTGTAGCATGCAGCACTGTGCTCCTGCAGAAACATCTGTTGCAGATTTCAATGACGAATGGATAATTGCTAGCCCGGAATTTTTAAAGAAATTGAATACACAGGTTCTATTTCAATCTTTTACCCGGAATTCATAGTACCGTGGATTTGCCTTTGTTCAATGTGTCCAGTTTAGTGTTATCTTTTAATAAAGATAAGCAGTATGTAGCGGAACAGAGAGAAACTAATCACTGACTGAAATGACTGATTTTCTGAAAAGTATGAGGTTCACTTCCTCATGCAATTTATTTCACAAAGATTCCAACAAACCAATTAGTAAAAATATTTTATTCAGATTAAAAGCTACAATCTGACTACGAGCTGTAGAATACAAAAACAGTTTAGATTTTTTTGTTGAATCGCTCCAGACAAGAGAATTGTAAAATAAAGCAATATAAATCTTCCACCCAACAGGAAGAAAGGGATAGCAAGTTTTGGGGATCTAAAGCATTAGTTACTCTCAAACAGGAAGCATTTTACATTAACTAAAGCAGTACGGCATTAGTTACTCAAGCAGGAAGTGTTTTCCATATAGCGTTGCAACCATTAAAGAGGCCAACATAATGTTTTCATGTGTTTCCATGTACAGTATATGTTGAGGGGGGTCATGAGGTGTTGGCCTCCTGGTCGATGAGGGGGTTGAGGTCCAGCTTAGTCTTCTCCATAGCCGCGGTCTTGGCCCTGCGTGACGGCCGCGCCACGGGGATTGACTCGGGCACGTTCTCGCCGTCGCTGAATGACCAGCACAAAACAAGATGAGAATCAAGAGAGACGACGGTCTACAGATGGTAAGCATGGATCCTGCACACAAGAAATCCTAAACTCACCTCTCCTCAGACGACTCCGCCCGCCGGCTGGCCTTCCTGCCCCCTTTGCCCGTGGGTGCCTTCTTCTGACCTGGAGAGGCACACACAATCAGAACCGGTCTTTACCGACAGCATTCTAGATTCATACTAACCAGTATACACGGCACTAAAACCACCATGTACAAACCGCACTTGGACCCATTACCTCTTTGGGCTTCTTCACAGACCTAGAAGGATCTTCTGTTACGATCTCTGTTAAGGTCAAGAAAAAGAAGAAACCTGTCAATTTACATTCTTAGCTGTTGCGTCAATAGCGTGGGAACGCAGCCCATTATAGGGAGAAAGCTGATACGCCACCTATTCATCATACATTAGCCGTGGTAGATGCGTATGTTGCACTTCAGAAGAGTTGTGTTGCATGTACATCGATACGTGGACATCTGAAAAGATTGTGCGTGTACCGTCGGCATTGATGTCCAGAGGCTGTAGCGCAGTTTCATTGCGGAGCTCGGCCTGCTCTCTGGAATCGACAAGTCGGTCGATCACCTTCTCCACGGCGCGGAGACAAATGCGGTCCTTCACCACCTGAACAACCGGACACACGAGACAGACCTTTAGAAGAGTTGAGGGGATATAAATCATAACCATGCAGCCTACATTTTTATCTAAACACACCCACCCACCCACCCACAGCCCCGAGCTCAGCATTGGCCAGACACGGCCCCCTCAGATAGCTGGGCAGCCATTTTGTCTCCCAGTGTAGTTTGTGTTAGGCAAGAATGGTGAAGGCGGCTTTACATGACTACCGTGGTATAAAGTAGTTTCATTGGATATCATACTCTAATCTACATATCCCTTAAAAGCCTAAATCACTCATTCGAAGACCATTTAATGTTTCTAAATAATCCCCAAGGGAAAAGGATCAACACTTTTTCGGCAGCAGTTGGGTTTGATTGAAATGCATTGATTGTTGACTTCAATTGACTGTTAGCGTGTGTGGTGTGTGTGTACACGTGTGCTACCTGTGTGATCTCCAGGAGGAGCGCGTGCACCTCCTTGCGGGTGGTCTCGTGGGCACTGATATCCAGGTTGCCGAGGGCCTTGGTGTAGAGACGCACCTCGGGGGCCGTGTGGTCCTTCAGGATCTCCCCGCACACAACGCAGGCGCCATGCTGTCGTGGACGCACACCTCCTGCCCGGAAGAAAGCACAGGGATCGAACCAGCAACCTTCCTGTTGCCAGACAGCCGCTCTTACCCCCGAGCATACCCACCTCCTGCCCCCACTACAGGTACAGGTCATGATGAAGGAACAGGTTGGACATTTTGCTCAAAGACGCAAACAGGGATCAAACCAATAGGGCAATTTGCAATGATGATGGCAAGTTGCGGGTCCGGCCCAGGCTCACCTCGTTGGTTTGCGGGGCGTTGACGAGGGCCCCAGGGCGCGTCAGCTCCACCAGCAGCCTCCACCACGCTGCCGGGGTCCACCTCGGCTAGCGGGGACGTGGCCGGCGCATTCATCAGGGTCCGCACCGTGGGCAGGAAGCACTCGCCGACCACCTCCTGGTGGGCCCTGGGAAGGGGATGGAGCATGCTTGATAAGGGGGGTGTGTGTGTTGTGTGTGTGTGTGTGTGTGTGTGTGTGTGTGTGTGTGTGTGTGTGTGTGTGTGTGTGTGTGTGTGTGTGTACCTGCTCTCGCGGGCGTAGAGCTGGAAGAAGACGCCCAGGCAGTGGCGGAGGCGGGTGTCGTCCTCGGTGACCGGGTTGTACCACAGCAGCACCAAGGCGGGAGAACATCTTGGCACTGGAGATGCGGCCCGTGTACATGAGCTTGGCCAGGCCCTCGGCCGTCTCCGTCCGCAGTTCTGACACCTGAGACAGACAGACAGACACAGAGAGACAGATGGAGAGAGAGAGAGAGAGAGACAGACACACACACACACACACACAGTCAACAGTGCTGCTTGGTGGTCCAGGGCAGCTCGTATTAAAGCAGCCAAAGATAAGCCAATCTCAATCAATAGCTTATGGCTGCTGAGAGGTCTCTGTTGCACTAATGGTATCATGTTCTATAGTCCCCCTGGTGTGGGAGGGGCTGCCTGCTTCTGTACTTTGATAGTTAATGTGGATTGCTGTAGTGTAATCATCTCGCACTACATGAGGCTACCTTTGTCATTTAATCATAAAAATCAAAAGAAAAACTATAATTTGCATCATTAACGTCAGCAGAAGGACAATTATTCGAAGACCATTCGACCAAACGCAACACAACGGGATCCAACGTGAACACACACCTCGCCATCGAGGAACTCCGACAGCATCGCCAGGGTGCTCTGCGCCGTGTCCTCCTGCTGTGTCCCCCTTCTCCTCGGCCGGCCCCTCCCCCTCCTCCTCCTCCTGCTGGCCGCCCGGCGACCCGGAGGCCGCCGGCGCCGCCCTGGTGGCGGCTCTGTCGGAGAGCAGCTGGAAGCCGTAGAGCAGCAGCAGGTCCACGATGGAGCGCAGGGCGCTAATGCGGATCTTCACCTCGTCCAGCTGGGCAATCTGCAGGGGGTAACACACACCCCATGTGTTGATAAGCATAATGCCCGCGCACAAACACACACGGTTTATGACATATTATTCGGCATGGTCATACAGCAATACAGTCAAACTGCCCTCACTTGTGTATCTGCCCTTACTTACTTGTACATCATTCAATCAATACTTCTGGAGTCAACATTACATTTTATATTTTGTACTATTATATATATATATATATATATATATATATATATATATATATAAAATTTGTCTTCTTGCCATTTTATCTTTTTTTGCCTACTTTTTTGGGTACTGTCACCTGCCGTGTCACAAGAATGTTACTGTCCATAATGGCCCTGTGTTATGAACCTGTGTTATGTGCAAATAAAAACACTGACATTGAAACTGATTGATTTGCTATCCAGAAGACAAGCGCCCGGCCATGTAACAGTTACAATGTGGAGTTCTTGTCAACGGCTCATTAATGTGCATGGTGTTTTTCGGGGGGCATCACCTGTAACAGCAGCAGCAGGTGGGTCTTGGCCAGCTCCTTGCAGTGCAGCGCGCACGTACCCAGACACAGCACCGACATGTTGCGCACGGCCGTGTGGGCGTTAGCGATGCAGGGCAGGATCTAGAGACAGGGACAGGTCCACCATGAGGAGGAGGGGGGTCTACTACTCCTAATGTCTACACACAGCACGGGCCTAACACTCAAAGAACAAACAGCCAACTACTATACACATAGAAAAAAAAGGTACATCGCTACGACACTTTGAAGGGGGGGGGGGGGGGAGGGAGAAGGGGCGAGAGAGAAGGGGCCAAGAGAGAGAGAGAAGGAAGGGACGAGAGAGAGAAGGAAGGGGCGAGAGAGAGAGAAGGAAGGGGCGAGAGAGAGAGAGAGGAAGGGGCGAGAGAGAGAGAAGGAAGGGCGTGAGAGAGAGAGAAGGAAGGGGCGAGAGAGAAGGAAGGGGCAAAAAAGAGAGAAGGAAGGGGCGAGAGAGAGAAGGAAGGGGCGTGAGAGAGAAGGAAGGGGCGAGAGAGAGAGAAGGAAGGGGCGAGAGAGAGAGAAGGAAGGGGCGAGAGAGCGAGAGCCAGAGAGAGGGGTTGAGGTGTGCACGGTGTGTCAGCTACCAGAGAAGACATGATGGCGCTCAGGGTGGGCCCGATGCGGGTCTTGATGTTCATCTGCTTCAGCAGCTCGGCGCACATGGTCAGACACCTCAGCAGAGTATCTGGGTCGCTCTGCAAACACACACACACACACCACACACAGTCAGCCACTCATACTCACAGCATTCCATTATTTAAGTTTTGCGAGCGGGAGGATAATGCACTATGAAGTGTTGCGGTAGCCATGCCCGTTTGCGAGGCCCAAGCGTGGGAGACCAGTGTGCTGTAGTTCCTCTAACGGCCTGCGTAAGAAATGTAATACAGTAATACAGATTAGAGCAAGCCAATAATTGGTTTCTTTCACTTGGTTAGAATCTCATCTCCATGTTGTGTATTTTGCGAGGTCCCGTTAGGTTTTCTTAAAAAAAAAAAATTATTTAGGATTGAATATTAATTAGATTAGATTTTGCCATAGATTAGATTAGTGCCAGGCAGTCATTCAATTCAATCACCCGGTTTCAAAGCGGCAAATATGGGCCGTCTCTAGTGCTGGTTGCAAAAATATCAAACAATGTCATCGCTCCGTCGAAGAAAAATCTACACCCTCAATCTACACGTTTTTTTCCTTTTTTGTCTTTACACTATGGTTGTACACAGTGCGAACAGAGGCGTGGCGTGGAGGGTAGCATGTAAGCGTGCGTGCCTTCTCCGTGCGGACCTCCCGGTCAGCGGGCTGACTGCTGTCCTGCAGCAGCAGGCCGCGCTCGTTCTCCAGCTCCGTGATGGAGTCCTTGAAACGGGCGGCGTGGCTGAACTCCTGCGCCGCGATGCAGTCGTCCAGCGCCTGCTTGGCCTCCAGGATGCGCACCTTCACCTCCGCCAGCTGGACACACGGAAGAAGACATTAGTAACAACAACCATAATGAATGATGCATGAAAAATCCAAATGCAGTACATTTTAATAGACATCTGCTTGTTATTTTTCATTTTCACTGCATATCCTGCATGTGTATGTGACAATTAAGCTTCTTGAATCTTCTTGAGAATTATGTAGAAATATCGAAGCAAAAAAAGGTGGAATATACCATTTTAATACTTTCGTAGGGCTGCATGATTATGACAAATGATAATATTTTGATTGCTATCCATATTCTGTGGGCCATATCGCCCAGCCCTACACTGACATTACCGATAGCAATATAGCCAATATAAAGTATGACCGTTTATAATAATCACAAGGCTGGGACTCCAAAGTGCGCTAAACTCAGCCGGTCTCTGGTGCCTCTCTGGTGTCACCGTATTGAAATGGGTCCTGAAAATGTGCACCAAATCATGCTCGTCGTGGTTGTGATCTGGAAGCTACCGGGTGCTGCCGGTAGTTGTGGGGAGGCTGCCTCACCTTAATCTGCTGCCGGCGTTTCTCATCCTCGTCCACGGGCTGGCTGGCCTCCATGATTGGCTCCCTCACGTCAGAAATTATCTCTGCCACCTGGCGCCCCCCCGCCCCAGACAGATGTGCAAGCATCAGCATCAGAAGATGTCACACTTTGATACATCCTCTGACAATATCGATGCGTGTTGAATGAACGGGAGAGTTTGAGCCCATCTCCACGAAATACTGGCTTACTGGGCTGAGATTAACTATATTTATCCCCAGCAGGGAATTTGGGTAGCAAAAACGATGATCATGAAAAATGCTCAATAAAAAAAAGGAAAGGAAATGAGAGTGAAATTAATGATATAGTCTCAAAACTAAATGTTTGTCACTCCATTTGTCTACTGGGACATGGCTGGTAATAAATGTGTGGAAGAGAACAATTAGGAGTTACTCCAGAGGGAGTGTGAGAGATCTCGTGTGTGTGTGTGTGTGTGTGTGTGTGTGTTGTGTGTGTGTGTGTGTGTGTGTGTGTGTGTGTGTGTGTGTGTGTGTGTGTGTGTGTGTCTCAACCGTCTGTATGCGGCGGTTGTCGTCGGGGATGAGGCTGAGGAGTTTCTCGGTGAGCAGGGAGACCAGGGAGGGGGGAGTTTGTGGGAGACACAGCATCTCCTGCAGCACGGCCAGCACCCGCTTCCTACACAGCCGGGAGACCAGAGCAGAGGCTTTTACTGCGCCGTTAACAGGCTGACATGTTACAAGACACGGCAGGATTATTAGAGTTTATAATTCTTTCCCCTTACGGTGTAGGGATATGATCGGTGGAAAAACGTAAGCATATTCTTTTGACTTGAATTAAGATTAATGAAAATAGTTATAGCTTGCTGGCCGGGGGACAATTTTGCGTGGTTGGCTCTGGGTTTCTCTTTAAATGGGGCAGCAGTAGCTCAGGAGGTAAGAGCGGTTGTCTGGCAACAGGAAGGTTGCTGGTTCGATCCCCGGGCTCCGCCTAGCTAAGTGTCGAGGTGTCCCTGAGCAAGACACCACCTAACCCTAACTGCTCCTGTGTTGCTTGTTATCTTGCATAGTTGGCACCGCTGTCGGTGTATGAATAGGTGAATGTGAGGCAACTGTACTTTGGATAAAAGCGTGATATAAATAACTATTTAACATTTACCATAAATGCTCTCCTGACCTTCAGTCTATAGACACAAATTACCATTCGACTGTCAACTGACCTCATTTCTCTGACCCCCTCTCTCCCTCTCCCTCCCTCCCCACCCACCCACGCAGCCTCCCCTCCGCTACCGACCTGCCCCCTTCCTCGTGGGTGTCCAGGCAGCCGGTGAGGAGGATGAGTTGCACGGAGATGAACTCTTTGGTCATGACCAGCTCCAGCGTGGCGAAGTCGGCCCGCTGCTCCTCAGACAGCACGGGCACCGTCTTCACAAACCTGCGGCGCGACACGATGAGGATGATGAAGTCGCACAACTGGCAACTGTGAAGGAACGTAGTATTGCTGGCCACAATAGTGTGGTTATTATAATGCTGACTGGAGACCAAAAACAGCCCACGGCAAGAATTTGACCACGCACAACAATAATAACCTGGGCGCACTCATCCACGAGCTTCAGATCAGAATATACAGTATTGTCAAACTATCGCGTTCTGATGGGTGGGGAAATAAATGAGCAAGAAAAAAAAAAAAAGCACTGTCAAAAGTAAAAACGTACAAGTACTAAAAAGAGCAACCCCAAATGCATTAATACAGGAAAAAAATATTGTAAATTGACAGCAAAGAATAGTTAGTCACACACACACACGCACACGAGTAGCCACATTCTGAGCTCACAGGCAGTGACTCACAGCATATGATCGCTGGCGGTGTAATATAAAGAGGATACTAAAGAATCCCGGGATGCGTTGGTTAGGTTAGGCGGCGTCACTCAGCCATAAACATACCGCATTAGCTCAACCTTAAAATTAGCCTGCAGCAGCAGCAGCAGCAGCAGCAGCATTATGGTGTGCGTTGAGCATTAAGCTAGCCACTCTGGTTACATACAGATGGGGATCCTCATAGGCCGCATGCTTCAAATGCCTGGAGGTTCAATCGAGTCAGTCGTACAGTTATGGCTCAAACTCAAAATATCAGTCGCAAAATGATAAAAAACATTGGATATTACTTGCCCTGCGCTCGCATTTATTCACCTCGCCATCTTTTACATAATGCTTCACCGATGGAATAATTGTACTCTATATGTAATTTATTTTGTCTTTTAACCCATTTTAATTCAATTCATTCATATTTTTTATGCATTAACATTACCATTTCCATCACTTCATTTAGAACACTACAACATTTATTTTATTTGTATATATAAAGTAATAAAGAAAAAAAACCGATGACACATGAAAACCAGGTGCCCTGAGCCATCCCTTTACCCTCAGCCCCCGCTGGTCTCACCCGTAGAGGTAGTCTGCGTAGGAGGCGGCGTCCGGCAGGATCCTGTCCAGCATCTCCTCGCCCTCGTCTCCCCGGGCCTTCAGGAACTCACACAGAGCCCTCCAGTAGAGCACGTTCTCACAGCTCAGAGAGTCCCCCGGGATCAGCTTACTGCGGAGAACAGGCCGATTGCGTCAGTCAGGCCTTTTCTCACCAAACACACACTAAATTCACTTCAGCGTTCCCCTCTCTTGCTGGCTGGCTGACTGACTGACTGTACCTGGGGCAGAGCAGCACTCTGTCCTGCAGCAGCTGGTCGTCAGGCATGGCGGCGAAGAGGGCCTTGAGCGCGTCCAGGGCCGTCTCGGAGCAGTTCTCCACGTCCAGACGGTGCAGCAGCTCCACCACATCTCCCTCCAGCCGCTTCAGCCAGGAGGGCAGGAGGCGGGACCGCGCGGCCTCCCTGACAGCCTCTGGAATAGGAAAACACACAGGTTTACATTCGTACATACATACAATGGGTGGGTTCTACTCGGCCATTAACATTGATCATTTGTTGACGTCAAGTACACAGACACACACCTGAGGAGTCATGCAGGCCATGCTGCAGTAGATCGACTCTCTGTGCGATGCTCAGAGCTTTTATATGCACCTTGTCTGCAAGAACCTGAAACACAACGTCACAAAAAGATAAGCATGCTCGCAACGATCATCAAGTTGGAGCTGGCATACACTTCACTAACAAGGTAACAACAGGTAACAACCAACAAATCAGGAGCAGTTAGGGTTAGGTGGTGTCTTGCTCAGGGACACCTCGACACTTAGCTAGGCGGAGCCCAGGGATCGAACCAGCAACCTTCCTGTTGCCAGACAGCCGCTCTTACCTCCTGAGCTACTGCCGCCCCCTAGTTATAAATTAATTCAGGCAACAAAAGGGGGGGTGACCTAGCAGCAGCGGCGGCTGGGTTACCTGGTAGGCCAGCTTGCGCACGGTCTCCTTGATGTCCCGGGTGCGCTTCAGCACCTTGGGGAGCGTGCTGGGCGACATGGCGATGCATGACAGGACCGCTCGCCGGACCTCCGCGTTGGAGTCGTTCTCCAGGATCAGCATGTAGGCTACGAGAGGGAGAACACAGTGTGCACAGTGAGTGTTTGCATACACTGACTGAACACAATCTCCTCTCACTCCTCTCCTGCTCATCTCGTTTGGTTTTCAACTTTCAACTGTTCAAACAGCCATAAATAGTGAATCCGTGCAAGTTTCCTTAAATTATTTTATCACATAGGTAAGATATGCACATTAGAAAAAATATCCCAGAATTAAAAGTTCTGAATATTTAGACTATAGACCTCGTCCTGGAACTAATGCCGCTTTTCCACTGTAAAGTACCGGCTCGACTAGTACCTGCTCCTTTTCCACTACAGATTTAGTACCCCTTTAGTACCTCCTCCATGTAGCAGGACGTCACAGAGACGCCGCTATTAGCTGGCTGTCACAGCAAGGAGACATAAAATTGCCTCAACTATTTACAAAGTTACGAGGTGAATATGCAGTATTTGATAAGAATCACGATGGTGAAAAAGAGGAAAGATTCAACCCTCAACCTCATTGAGCATTAGATGATGCTCCGTCCATTCAATTCTAACAGAGTTTCACTTGTTAATCATGTCTAAAATACAGTGAAAGGTAGTTCAAATGAGGGAACTATAATATATGATAATTTCTAATATATAGACGTGTGTGTGTGTGTCTCGATGTGCATTTGGAGCGATCTTTAATACATCCATGTTTTGTGTCCAACAGGTCTCCCCTCACCGTGGATGGTGGGACAGTCGGGGTCCTGGGGCTGCTGCAGGCGGGTCATGGCCAGGGCGGCCTGGATCCTCACGTTGGGGAACTTGTCGGTGACGCGGACCAGCATGGCCTGGTGGATGTTGTCAAACAGGTCGTCGTCGATCTGCGCGTTCTCCGCCATGCTGCCCAGCAGCCTGTTGATCAGCTGACACACGCGGAATCGCACGGCATGGCTGTTGGCCTTGTGGGACTGAGAGCGAGAAGCGAGAGAGAAATGTGTGATGGGATGGAGAGATGCATGAGAGAACGCAACGGAGAGAAGCATGATGGTAGTTGAGGATTCAGAGGAGAGGCCAGGGAGAGCAGAGCAGAGGATACAGACGGGTAGTGCAGGGTTATGAAGTGGTAGGACACGTCATTTTAAATCTACATATACATTGTTTAGCATATTGTAGGTTCTTAGATGTTGGTATTGTGCTCAGAATGGCACATCTGCTCTTATCCTAGCTGTTTATGCAGGCAACTTCGTAACTATGAATACTTATCAGCTTATCTTTAAGTACCACAGCGATATATTGCTGTCTCCTACAACAAATGTACTCTTTGTAAGTCGCTTTGGATAAAAGCGTCTGACAAACGCCCGAAATGTAAATGTAAATATGCACACTGCTGCAGGTTCCTCTGCTAAAGCACCACAGCAGCATCAACATCAACCCAGGGAAACAACAATATTAGACATCACAGATTGAGTGTTTTGTCACGATCACATGCAGGGTCAGACAAAGTGTGTGTCCATGTGTACCTCCAACAGGAAGTTAAAGATGAAGTTCAAGAAAGGATGGTCCTCCTCATCATCATCATCGTCGTCCTCCTCCTCCTCCCCAGTCTCCTTCTCTCCCTCTTTGTCACTTTTAGAGGGAGTCTGAAAGCTTGAGGCAAACTTGGCAACAAACTCGATGACGTTTTCCACGGCGGGCTCCCTCTTGTACACGACCATGGCGTACTTTAAGTAATGGATGAACTCATCGTGGAACAAGGTCTTGTCCTCCAACTGTAGATATGCAGGCAGGGATTGTGATCAGGTTCTTCACGATGGAGATTCAATTATGTGACATTTCAAATACGAGAAAGTTACTCTTAAAATATCATTCTACAATGACTTGCCACCAAAGAAATAAACACACTTGAGGGTAACTAGTGGGACTGATCATTTTTGCGTCACAACTTTCATTTTCACTGGGGGTCTCTGTACCAAACAAACATGTTTTCTTAACATCTGGGAAGACAAATGTATAGGCAACTTATAATAGTGTTATAGATATAAATTCACACATTTTTCCCCCTTATCAAGACTTGGATCTTGAATTTGGCCACGTTGCGATCTGGGGATCATAATATGTGGATGACTAGTTGGGCCCTGGCAGCTAGTGGTGGGCTACTGGGTACCTTGTTGTAGCGGCTCTTCAGGCAGGCCACCAGCTTAGCCTTGTTGTTGTGGCCCTTCTGGGCTCGGGTGAAGATCTCCTTCATCTCGATCTCATTGTCGGCCGTCATCTCTCTTCAGGGGACAACAACAACAACAACAACAACAACAAAAAGAGGACGAGGTTAAGCATGACTCGTCCGTGGAATAGAATGTGTAATAATATACACACTTATACGGGTTTCTTCATAATGATGTCGACGCTACGGAAGCCACACCACTGAAATGTTGTCGTTTAGCATTAGCGTGGACATGGACACGCTACACGGAGTGTATCTTACACACGCGATGGTCTCACATCAACAGCAGGTTTAGTTGCGTATGAACTACGGAGGCAGGAGTTACAACAACACACAAAGTATGTTAGTGTAACATGTACCTGGTGGCGGCGTTTACGATCTCCTCCCGACAGTCGCGTTGTGTCGATGAAGACTGCCGCCTGTTTTCAAATGTCGGTCGGTCAACTCTCGCGAGAACTCAGCGATCACGCTTTAAGCGCACCGCCCCCCTCCCTCCCTCCCCTCTCCTCCCCTCCCGCGTATATTTCGCGCACATGCTGATCGTGATGATCGTCATGTTGTCTTACGATGTACGGAGGATGTTCCGACGTGTCAACGTGGCAGCATTATCCAAAATCGAGTTCACGTTTAATGTTAATTTAATTGCGAGGACTGTGTGTGGCTGTATAGGTGCATCCTACGCATTGAGGGTCCTGGTGGTGTGTGCTGGTGTGTGTGTGTGGGCTCTGTGCAGCTGACTTTTATGATATGCTTTATGTAATATATATATATTACTTGGACTGTTATTTGCCATCGGTGTGACAGGAGATGCGGCAAAGATGTGATCAGGTGCATGCTGATATAGTGCTCGTGTATAGCCAGGTATATGCGCATTATGTGTTATAGGACACTCCCCGTACATCACCGGCAGTCCATAACCTCGATCTACACACATCATATAGCTGATCATAGATTGATAGACTAATATCCCAGTCTATAAGTAGCCTATGCTATTACATAGCTTGGGCACAGCATCGCATATGGATAGACTCATAATATCCCAGGCTGCCAACCCTTACCCATCACCAGCTCCTGTTTATTTCCTTAGCCTATTTCACCACCTTTTGTTTCGTTTTCCAATATTTCCTAGGCTACTGCTTATCTCCGTAGGCCTGTGACTGACATAGATGGTCTGATGGTTAACTCAGACCATCCTCATCAGAGATATAGGGCCATTGATAAGCAGCGCTGCTGGTAGGGGCGGGGCAGCACTGCAGCACAGCTCCCTCTGTCTCTAGTAAATGTGTTTTTTTTATTTTTTTATTATACGCCAGTGTAAAGGCGAGACAGGTGGTCCGGAGCCCCCCCGCCCCCCCCTCCCCCCCATGCCTTCATCCGTAAGGAATCCGTCTTCAAATACTAAAACAGTGGGTTAGCAGCAGGAGGAGGAGGGAACGGTCGGTCGGTCGGTCGGCGCGTCCCCGATGGACTGCCAGTGTGTGACCTCGGCGACCACCGGGCGGACAGCGGGGGGCGGCACGCCGACAGCAGGAGAGCCCCGCCGCCAAATGTGCCCACCTAACCGGTCGCGCTGCTGCTGCTGCCCCTGCCGCTGCTGCTGCTGCTGCTGCTGCTGTTCCCGGGCGAGGAGTCTGCTGGGGTCCACATAGGAGAGGGAAGCGGGAATGAGATGCGAGGCGAGTAAAAGTTGATCGGTGATTTTGGCGGAGGAGATTGCTGACAGCGTCCACGGCGGGATTATTCCGACTATTACCGACCTCCTCTCTGGGAAGTTCTCTTGGCGGGGGTGGGCTATGGCTTCGGGCGCCGCCGCCGCCGCCGCCGCGGGCAAGGCTGCCGCCGCACAGCCCCCCGGGCCGCCGGGCTCCACGGTGAACGGGACTGCGGCAGAGTTCCCCAAGATCGAGCCCGTCGAGCGGTTCGACGACCAGCTGCACAACAAGATGTGCAAGAAGATAGCGCAGCTCACCAAGGTAAGACGAAGGTACCGTCAACCTATAACGAGACACGGTGAGATAGATGCACCCTCCAGGGACCGGTCTGTCACCTGTCACGCTGTGTCGCGCAGGATGTGCTGGCAAATGTCATTTAAACGGATGGCCGTGTGTGTGTGTGTGTGTGTGTGTGTGGTGTGTGTGTGTGTGTGTGTGTGTGTGTGTGTGTCATGCAATGCAACCTAGTGGTTCCTATGATTTCCTTTGCACACAATGTCGCTATACCACACCATGCCATTTCCCCCCCTAGTAACAACACTCTCACGCCCAGTCTTTTATTTTTTTATTTTTTTGCCATTGAACTTGGGATCCCCCCTTTCTAGTCGAGCTGCAGGCCGAACCTACAGACGTCGTGGTCCGTGACTGTGACAGTAACAGTGTCCAACACAGGATTTAACCTCAAACGGGTCCACGGGGACACGATCGACTTGACACGACTCCTCTCCTCTCCACCCCCCCCCCACCCCCACACACACACACACATGGATCAACGTGGATTATCCTCTGCGTACAATACTGCTTACTTAGACAGGGCATGACCTATCGTGGAGATTAACCAATCACGGTTGACTATGCAGTTCCCTTCGCTTCCAATGCGTGGCCTCCACCTCTCTTGTGCACGCTTGCTTGTGTTTGCTTGTTGTTCAGGAGCCAAATCTGGTTGGTGATGGTGATTGGCGGAAAATGAGAAATGTCTAGGTGTGTGCGTGCATGTGCGTGCGTGCGTGTGTGTTATCACGACGACAGGCACACTCAGCAAGACACACACTGTACTCACGCACACAAAGACGACACAGATGGGGAGGTCAGCACTTGTGTCTTTACTTGTTATGGATGACATACAAAGTGCTGACGAGGCAGTTCCTGCTCTCTCTCGCTCTCGCTCTCTCTCTCCCCCTCTCCCTCTCCCCTCTCTCTCCCTCCATCCACTCCCTAGCCGTCCTAATCTGTCTCCTTGAAAAGGCTCAGAGACGTTCATCCACCTCAAACTGTCACCCACCGTCTTTGATGGGCACCGTAGAAAACCCAGAGGGGCGCTGGGGCCATAGGAAACATAGCATCAGTACCATCCCATATCTGATGCGCCACACAGAAACACAGTGTGCAAACGTGTGTGCGTGTGTAGTGTAGTGTAGTGTAGATGTGAGGTGGTGGTGGTGATGACTGTGTGTGGGGGGGGGAAATGGGTCAGTGGGGGTAACCTTATATATACTTGGTGTTTGTAATCCCCCTGCTTGGAGTCCTGTGCCCCCCTTCCCTTTTGCTCGTCCTCCATTTAAGTGAGAGTGGACAGCACAGCCAGCGCTAAAGATAACCGTGTGTTGTTTACATGCTGCTGGTGTGACCTCAGAGGAAAGGCTAACCCTAAACCCTAACCCTAGCCCTATCCCTAACCCTAGCCCTAACCCAGACACAAACTCACACACACACACCAGTAGTCTGTAGAGCTGTTATAATGACAGGGTTAGGGTTAAAGTTACCCGAACCCTAAAATTATGACAGCAGTAGTTCAGACAGTTGGGGTTATGGTTAGAGTTATTCTATAACACCCTATATATACACCCTTATACCAGCCCTAACCCTAACACACACACCATTGTCAGTGACAAGTCTGCCTCTGTGTTTATGTGATATCCAGTGTGTTTACACACTTTTCATGTCTGTGTGTGTGTATTCGTGCATGTGTTTGTGTTTGTGTGTGTGTGTGTGTTTTTGTTCATTAGTTCTACATCTCAATCAGTGTCACCATCTCGTCGTGTAACACAGGAAAGGAATATTCATTTCATGCTTTGCTGACTATGAACTTTTGGTCAATAGGCAGGACAGCCAGCGGACAGAGAATACATGAATAACATTATGGGCTGGCCAGATCGATGCCGAGGTCTGGACACACAGGGTTTACAGTCGTCACGTTCACACCAAGCCAGAGGAGGGTCTCGTTTTCACCCAGTTCACATTCAAGGTGTCAGTCAGGGGTTGGGTTCTCACATTAAGGTGCATGTTCCCTTGAGGTATGCCAGAAGCGACACATGCCCCGCCTTCGGAAAGGACTTGGAGAGTAACCAAATGGAACAAACCCATACTAAAATAACCCTGACGTAAAATATAGTCAACCTCATTGCTGTGTTTATGTCGGTACTTTTTGTACTTCTCATGAATTTTTGTGTACTTTCTTATGAATTGTAATTAACTACATTTATATCCTTTGCACCATAAGAAGCCAATGCTCAGTGAATGTAAAGTATTCAAGTCATAAATAAAAAAATAAAAAAATCTATTTAATTTATCTTTGGCCTGAGATCCATAATGTTATTCTATCTTGCCGTGCAGGAGCACTGGCGATGAGTTACGGTCCTACAGGTTTACTACTCAGATTTACTACGGTCAGCTCGCCATGTTTCATCTTTAACCTGTCCTCCTCCCGTGCAGCCCCCCCTCCTCCCACCCTCCTCCCACCCTCCCCCCTCTCCCCTTGTCAGAGAGGTTGTCCCAGATTTTGATATTCCCTTATGTGGGCTTTGGGGGTCATCATGATTCAGAGTTCATGATGCAGTTAATTTGCCACACTGTGTGCCTGGGAAGTCAGTAGGACATGTGCACAGTCGGACGAGAGAGAGAGAGAGAGACAGAGAGAGAGAGAGTGAGAGGTAGAGAGAGAGAGAGAGAAAGAGAGAGAGGTGACATTGTCCTCAGTACATAGGTAGATGTAATACATCACCATCCATTTTAGGAACTGGGTTATGGGACTGTACAGTGGAAAGAATGGTACGCACTGCAACGGCTACACCGAGTCAGGTCTCAGAGAGAGAGAGAGAGAGAGAGAGTGAGAGAGAGAGAGAGAGAGAGGGACGAGGTCACACACAAACAAACACACACACACACACACACACACACACACACACACACACACACACAACACACACACACACACACACACACACACACACACACACACACACACACACACACACACACACACACACACACACACACACACACAGACACACACACACACGCACAAGCACACACACACACACACACACATGCACACCGCATATGCAAGTGAGCCGTCAGGGTCAGGGCGGATGATGACACCGTAGACGCGGTGGAGGGACGTGAATAGTGGGGGGAGGAAGAGGAGAGGCCATATTTCACATGGAAGTCACATGCTATTGCTTCATGAGGAGAGAGAGAGAGAGAGAGAGACCTTGACACGCTGCAGGCCAGGGGTGGGATTACTCTATAAATCTGTGTAAGGAAGCCCAGATCATCACATAGGTCAGGGGTCAGAGGTACACAGCAGGGCCAGTGTGTGTTGTTCTCCCATGTCCAGGGACTGTTCTTGCTCTTCTTCTCCTCCCCTTTTAGTCTCGAGCTCCCAGTTGGAGGAATGTGGCTCCACATTATAGTATATGGAGGAAAATACACAATACATCCATGTAAAAGGCAGTGAACTCTCAATGCATTGTTGCTATACACGTATATATATACAGTAGTATATATATAGTATATGTTGTTGTAGGTATGGTGGTATACAGTATATGCAAATTATTCATCTCACTTGTTTCTCCCTCTCTCACCTCCCTCTTCTTCTATCTCTCTCTCCCTCCATCCATCTCTCTCACTCATCTCTCTCCATCTCTCTCTTTCTCCCTCCATCTCTCTCCATCTCTCTCTTTCTCTCTCTCTACCACCCTCTCTCTCTCTCATCTCTCTCCATCTCTCTCTCTTCTACTGTCTCTCTCTCCATCCCTCTCTCATCTCTCCCTCCATCTCTCTCTCTCTCATCTCACTCTCTCTTTCCCTCCATCTCTCTCCCATCTCTCTCTCCATCTCTCTCCAATCTCTCTCTGTCTCTCCCCCCCCCCACATGCCATCTCCCAGGTGATTTATTCTCTGAACATGAAGAACGAGGAGCAAGAGTCAGCCCTGCAGACGCTAAACTACGCCCACCAGGAAGAGCTGCACCGCATCGTCATGGAGACCTGCCATGAAGGGGAGGGGTCGGTGCTGAGGACACGCCTTCTCGAGCTCCAGGAGTCTCTGGATCAGCAGCAGAGGGTTGGGGCCCAGGTGAGTGGGAAAAATATTCACCTAGATAATGACCTAGGGGTTGATTCATCTCTACAGCAGAGATATGCAGACGAGACATCAGCTAGAGACACATGGCAAGAATGATCAGCATTCACATCTCGCATTTCTTGTGAGATTTGCCTCCTACCTACCATTGGTACATTACAGGACTGTAGTCGACACCACCTGGCGCCCATGTCCAGATCGAGTCATTGGTGAAGCGAGTTTGATTGAAGACCAAGACCGAGGAGGGCGGGGGTGGTCGGGACCCAGTCCTGACCAAGACTGTAAAAATATAAGTGTGATGTGGCTCTCATTATCGATTGTGTAAATTCAACAAAATGAGCATGTTTTGACGGGCTTTGAGAATGACCAGGCTAGAGTACTACAGCCCTGGTTCATTATACTAAGTCACTGAAACAGTTTGTTAGTTTTTTCCAAAACACTTATAGATCTCTCAGCTTTCTCTTCAAAAGAAAGCAGATGTCACTCAACTCTTGGGGTATCTGTAGTACATCTTGATACATCTCTTGAACCGGAGCCAGTCTGACTTCTTCTTCTGTACCCTGTTTACTTCCAGATGCAGGCCGATTTTGAGTGTTTCCGGGCACAGAGGGAGGAGAGGGAGCGCGAGACGGAGGTGGAGCTGAGGAGAGAGTTTGAGCAGAAGCTTCAGGCCGCAGAGGAGGCGCTCCAGTCGGCCAGGACCCAGCTGGGCTCTGCCCAGGAAGAGAGCCTGCGGCTGGGCCAGGAGTTGCAGAAGGCCGGGGCGCAGATCCAGGACCTGGAGACCAAGTGTGATCAGCTCTGCAGGGCCGAAGGGGAGAGGATGAGCGGAGGAGGACGAGGAGGAGAAGAGGAGGAGGAGGAGAAGAGGAAAAGAGAGCGAGAGGACTTGGAGAGAGTGGGCGCTCTGGTGGAGGAGGTGCGGGCGCTGCGGGCAGAGAAGGAGCAGGTGGAGGAGGAGAAGCGCAGGGCCGTGCGGGAGGAGAAGGAGGGGTGGGAGAAGAAGGTGAATGCTCTGAATGAGGAGAGCGATGAGGTGCGCCGGAGGATGGAGGCGGAGCGGAGGGAGGAGCGCCGGAGGTGGGAGGAGAGGGAGGAGGAGGAGAAGAAGGGGCTGCACAGCGCACTGAGGGAGCGCGCCAAGAGAGCGGAGGCCGAGGTGGAGGGACACATGGAGAGGCTGGACGAGAGCAAGCGGAACACACTCAAACTGCAGGAGAGGATCCAGGTATATGCAGAGCACACACACACACACACACACCATCCACGCATACACACACACACACACACACACACACACACACCATCCACACATACACACACACACACCCTACACACATACACACACACACACACACACACACACACACACACACACACACATACACACACACACACACACACACACACACACACACACACACACACACACACACACACACACACACACACACACACACACACACACACACACACACACACACACATACACACACAACACACACAACACACACACACACACACACACACACACACACACACAACACACACACACACACACACACACACAACACACACACACATACAGACACACACCACACACGACACACACACACACACACAGCACCAACACACACACACACACACACACACACACACACACACACACACACACACCACACACACACAACACAACACACACACACTCACAACACACACACAACACACACATACACAACCACACACACACACACACACACACACAACACACACAACACCAACCACACACACAACACACACACACACACACCATCCACGCATACACACACACACACACACACACACACCATCCACACATACACACACACACACACACACACACACACACACACACACCATCCACGCATACACACACACACACACACACACACGCCGCCCACGCATGCACAATGCTATTCACAGAGTTGTATAAGGAAAGTACTTTAGCACCACTGATGTACCCAGCTAATGGTAAACTTGATGGGCTTATAGAGCATGTGTGTGTGTGTGTGTGTGTGTGTGAGCGAGAGAGAGCCAGAGAGAAGAGAGAGTGGGAGAGAGATTGAGGGGGAGAGAGGGAGAGAGGGAGATAAAAAGGGTGAGAGAGGGAGAGCGAGAGAGAGAGGGAGAGAGAGAGAGAGAGAGAGAGAGAGAGAGAACTGAGAGAGACAGAGAGAGAGAGAAGAGATAGAAAGTGAGTGTGTAAAAAAAAAAAATGAGGGTGTGCAGATTGAGATACAGCCAGATAGAGAGAGAGACAGAGGGGGGTGGGGGGGGGCAGAGATACGCAAGACCTAGATTGTCTAACCACAGGCTCCCCTCTCTGAGTGCTATAGCGCCTCTGCCAACCGGCTTGCTAATGAGTAGCCGGGGCCATGATATATTCCCTGCACCACCATTACCGGCTCACACACACACACAGGCGGTAGGAAGGCTCGGTGAACACACTGGACCCCGCCGCTGACACACACACACACCCAGAATAACCCCCCAGAGTACACCATTAGAGACGGCACTGCAGCGGCCGCCCTTTATTTACGTATTCTTCTCCTCCTTCTCCTCCTCCTCTCTCTCTCTCTCTCTCTCACTCACTCACTCGCTTGCTCGTTCCTTCCTGCCGGTGTCTATTGTGTATTGTGTTGGATGTTTACCTCCTTTGTTTCTCTCTTTTGTTCATTATTTTATTCAATCTTTCTTCACCTTCTTTCTGTTCCCCTTACCGAAATCTGTCCGGCTTAACTCATTGTTTTTTTATCTTATTGTGGCAGAACTGAAAATAATAATAATGATTATATGCATAAGTGAAGTACGCCAGAAGCCACGGCTTTCAGTGACTTCCTACTACACACACTACACGCAGTACTTATAAACGCATTTACAGTGTACTCATTGCATATTCATGCATTGACCTGGTGCTGCTGTTTTTATAATAGTAATACCAGTAATTAGTAGTGTTATTCAACAGAATGTAGCTTTTAAATGTAGGCAGTGACTAATTCACATCTCTCATTTCATTGAGAACAACAAATGTAATTTATCCTATTTTATCCTATTTCTTATTTATCCAAATGTTTTTTATCGTAACGTTGTTGCGAGCAGTGCAACAATATTTTTTATGTAAGAAGCTCTTTCATGATAACACATAACTTGCGGTTTGCTAAATTCTAATTCTGTTATCTAATAAAGGCAAGGAGAAGCACTGCTAGAGCAGAACTCATAACTATAATGAGTTTAAAATGCCTAAACGGATCTAATCAAGTTAGCAATATGTTGTAGTAGTAGCAAGTTGTCAAGTGTCATTAAGCATACAGCATGTAGATAGCGTCCACTTTCTGCATCACACCTGCCACTCTCTGTGTGTCTCTGTCTCTCTGTCTCTCTGTCTGTCTCTCTGTCTCTCTATCTCTCTCTCTCTCTCTCTCTCTCTATCTCTCTGTCTCTCTGTCTGTCTCTCTGTCTCTCTGTCACTCTGTCCCCCTTCCGCCCACATGTCTGTATCTCCCACTCTCTTATTGTAAATCAATGGCCAAATTCGTACTTTCTCTTTGAGTCAATGATATCTCATCATCTGCTCCATCCATCCTTTCAACTCATTCACACATCCACTGACGATGGTTTCTGCCGTGTCCTTCTCACTCGCCCCAGGACCTGGAGGAGGAGCTGGAGCTGGGTCGGAGGCGTGTCTCTGAGGCAGAAGGCGGGGCTAAGCGTGCCCGAGAGGAGCTTGCGGTGGCCAAGGAGAGGCTACTGCTGCAGGAGGACGAACTGCAGAGCAGAGCAGGTAGTCGCCCTCTCCACCATTGGCCGTGTGATCTCTGACCTCTCTTCATTATGATGATGAATACACAATCTGTTGTGAAGACAAGATTGTAACAATACCCTCGTACACAAAACCTTGAGTTACCATATCCATCAATTTCCTTGGCTAAAAATGGTGAGGCGGATATTTATCTATCTGTGTCTTCGCTGTGTTTGTGTGTGTGTGTGTGTGTGTGTGTGTCAGAGGAGCTGTTGAGCCGCGGTTGGCTGCGAGGTGTGTGTGTGCACAGAGCTGGATGAGCTGAAGAACCAGCTGAGGAGCCTGCAGAGCAGGAACAGAGAGCTGGAGCTGCAGACCAGCGGCAAGAAAAGTGACCAGGCCCGCCAGATACGCCAGGTAGGTCTCTGTCTGGCTCACACACACACACACGCGCACACATGCACACAAACATACACACACACACACACACACACATATACACACACACACACACACATGCACATGTATGTATGCACAGACGCACACACACACACACACACACACATGTATACTCTCCCTATTCTTACGCAGGCATCCTATAAACATTTGTTTTGCATACTTTGCATCCATAATAGGGTACATATTTTGCCCAATTTCTCTTCTTGTGCAACCGAAAAACAAATCTTACATCGAGCACAAATGTAGCAGGGCTCTATTGCGCGCTTTGTCTATTTTCAAAAACATTATTTTGCATCTGTCCTGAACTTTAGTGTTCTGCTTTAGTGTTCTGTTCGCGTGGTAGGGCACCCATCACGGTAGGATACTCTGCATATTATAGCATTCAGCCGTTTAGGGTACTCAGCATTTTAGGGTAGCTACTTAGAATATTAGTGGTCTCAGCATATTAAGGTACTTTGAAACGTGTGAGTGACTTACCACGTTAGTGTACTTCTCTGGTTAGGAGGGTGTTTAATTGGCACGCTAGTATACTAGTAAAATGTATCCTGAGCCAGTGAAACATCAGAAAACACACTCCACCATCTGTCTTACTGCACCATCTGCGATATATTGTTGTTGCTTCACTCTCTTTCGACAATGGGGCTTATTGGCTTTGGACCAAAATGTCAAAATGGCCTTAATGTAAATGGATGGCATTTATATAGCGCTTTTATCCAAACTGCTTCTTAAGGTGCCTCACATTCACCAATTCATACACACATTCATACACCGACGGTGGTGCCAACCATGCAAGGTAAGAACCAACACGTCAGGAACAGTTAGGGTTAGGTGGCGTCTTGCTCGGGGACACCTCGACACTTAGCTAGGCGGAGCCCGGGGATGGAACCAGCAACGGGGATGGAACCGGCAACCTCCCTGTTGCCAGACAGCCACTTTTGCCTCCTGAGCTACTGCCGCTGCTACTGCTGCTGTACAGTTGTGTGTTCATTAAAACGGTTTTAAGTACACGGATATGTTTACATTTACATTTTACATTTAGGGCATTTAGCAGACGCTTTTATCCAAAGCGACTTACAAAGAATACATTTGTTGAAGGAGACAGCAATATATCACTGTGGTACATAAAGACAAGAATAGAACGAGTTTCATAATTGATAAGTTGCCTGCATAAATAGCTGGGATAAGAGCAGACGTGTGATTCTGAGCACGTTACCAACGTCTAAGAACATAGGATATGCCAAGCAGTGCTAAGTACCGTTAATAATGTCTGTGTATATAAAACCCTGCTGTGTATGTGCAATGGCGGCAGCACGCCGAGGCCCTGTCCAGCCTGCGCTCGGAGATGGTGCGCGCCCAGACGGAGGAGCTGCGGCGGGTGCAGAAGCATGCAGACAACGAGCGGGACAAGCTGCAGAAGGAGCTGGAGCGCGAGCGCGAGGCCCTGCAGCGCCACCGCGAGCACGAGAAGGAGCAGCTGGAGCGCGAGCGCAGCCGCCTGCGCAAGGACCGCGACGAGGAGAAGCAGGTGGCCTCCTCCTCCTCCTCCTCCTCCTCCTCGCTCCTATACCCCCCATGGGAAATAGTAGTTAAAGTAACGCCATATAAAGCCATATAATAAAACACGTATTAACCTCCCTTTGCTCGGTTAATACGTGTTTTATTATATTATGTATGTTTTATAATTTTTGTATCGAGTGTTTTTTAATATTTGTAATATTTTCACTGAAAGAACGTGTTGAAATAATTTATTTGCCGCCTTTTTTCATTTATGTGTTTATCGATCGAAGAGAAGCAAACGTTAACCTACAGACAACTGCTAAGAATACTGGTTCTCTTGGTTGAAATGAGATATAAACTCAAATTTCACGCGCCGGCAAAAACAACAACAACAAAGTCAAAGTTTCCGGTCCGGCTGCGGAAATCTACGGGCCGTTGACGCTTTTTCACCACGCGGGAGGTGGTGAATTAGTCTATTATATGGCTGTGTTACTTCCTGCATTCTGATTGGCTCGCGTGTGGTCTGGAAATCAGGTATCCAGACCATGTGTGAGCCAATCACCACAGCAGGAACTATTACAGAAGCTACAGCACGTGTAGCTCATCACATGGATTTAGGGCAGGCAGTGTAGCCGTGAAGACACAACTAGTCACAACAACAAGTACTTGTATGCTGTACATTGACCATACCGGTGCTGCGACAAGACATGAATAAAACCCACCTCATGTTAAAATGACAGGTACTTTATCCTGCTGCTACTGACAGTCTGTCAGTGGAAAGGGTCTATTGCTTTCTAGGACAGATGAGACTTCAAAATGCAAAGTAACGCACAACAGATGGAGAAAGTATGAGTATTGCATTTCTGCGTACATCATGTCTCTCCGAACACAGTGTTACAGTGAGCCTCAGCCTTCAGCTATCCAAAATATGTAAATGGTTCCCAGTAGGTGGCCAGAGGAGAACAACTGGACAGGTAAATGGACAATGGGGAGGGGGGGGGGTTAAATTAAGGGGTCAAGGGTCAGAGAATTTCAAGGGTCAGAGGGGTGGGTGACCCCCACCCCTACCCCTATCTTATAACTTGGGGGAAGATTTCCCAAAGATGACGCTATTCCATTTAGTACCCATTGTGAGTGAGGGGTCATCCACACACCGCTACATGAGGGGGCTTTCCCTCCACCCAGGCACTGCACAAGGAGGCGGAGGAGCGCCAGGAGCGTCTGCGGCGGGACACGGAGGAGGAGAAGGAGCGCCTGCGCATGGAGACGGAGGTGGAGCGGGTGCGCGTGCGCTCCCAGCTGGACGGCCACCGGGAGCAGCTGGAGGCGGAGAAGGGCCGCCTGCAGCTGGCCCTGGAGGACGAGAAGCGCCGGCTGTGGGAGAAGGCCGAGGAGGACCGCAAGCGGCTGAAGGAGCAGGTGCGGCGCGCCATCGAGGAGGTGATGAGGAGGCACGCCGCCGAGCTGCAGGGCGTGCAGGAGGCGCTCAGCTCCGAGCGGAAGACCAATCAGGAGGCCAGTGGTTCCCTCAGCACTTTGATGATGTTCATATGGTTCATCATTATTATATGATTAATAATGGTCATAGTAATAATTGTGATGATGATAATAATAGTGATATTAAGGGCCTTGGTGTCCTTTACACACATATACACACACACACACATACACACACACACACACACAATGTAAGTAAGTAAAAGTAAGTAAGTAGTAAGTAAAACTTTATTTATATAGTACCTTTCATAAAAGAAATTTAAACTTTAAGTGCTTTTCACCAGATAAATTACGTGCACTGAGTGCTTCACATAAAAAAATACACATAAAATTAGACATCAGAATTGAAAATTGCAATTAGAAATAAACATTAAAAATCATAAAAACAAAAATGCTTTTACATACACATATCCATTGACTGCTGTACATCTCTAAAACAGAACGTACGAGTAGAGCTACAACAATACAACACACACCAGGAACCAACTCAAGGTCTTCCTATTGGTTGATTGATTGCTTGATTGCTGTTGTTGATGCTTTGCACCAATCAGCTTGGGGGGGGCCGGGCATCACCTGTATGGTACTGTACATACCCAGGACCAATCAGAGATGATGTAGGGGGCAGGGGCGGGGGCGGGGGGTAGACCACATGTCCAATGCTAAAAGCTGGTGTGTGTGTATGTGTGTGTGTGTGTGTGTGTGTGTGTGTGTTGCAGGTGTGCGCGCGCCTGGAGGAGGAGAGGAGGAGCGGGGGGGAGGGGCGCCGGGGGCTGGAGAGGGAGAGGGAGGAGCTCAGAGCGCAGCTGCAGGACGCCACGAACGAGGTGAGTCGTTAACGTCAACCATGGCCAGCTTCTTGCAATACGATAACTCCATATAATTAATAAGATAACTCCATATAATTAATAAGATAACTCAATATAATTAATAAGATAACTCCATATAATTAATAAGATAACTCAATATAATTAATAAGATAACTCAATATAATTAATAAGATAACTCAATATAATTAATCAGATAACTCAATATAATTAATAAGATAACTCAATATAATTAATAAGATAACTCAATATAATTAATCAGATAACTCAATATAATTCATAAGATAACTCAATATAATTAATCAGATAACTCCATAGAATTCATAAGATAACTCCATAGAATTAATAAGCTAACTCAATATAATTCATAAGATAACTCAATATAATTAATCTGATAACTCAATATAATTCATAAGATAACTCCATAGAATTAATAAGCTAACTCTGTCACGGTCGCGACCGTGTCTCCGGGCTCCCGATGTTGGGGGGCGTGGCTCCGGGCTCCGGTGTTGGGGGGCGTGGCTCCGGGCTCCGGTGCCGCCCCTGCATAATTAGCGGCACCTGCGCGGCACTCACGGCTGCCGTGAATTAACAATTAGTCTCTGCATAAAAGCCCCGGCTGTCCACCCACTGGACACTCCATATAATTCATAAGGTAACTCTATAATTCATAACATAACTCCATAGCATTCACAAGCTAACTCCATATAATTAATAAGATAACTTCATATAATTCATGAGCCAACTCCATATAATTAATAAGATAACTTCATATAAATCATAACATAACTCCATAGCATTCACAAGCTAACTCCATATAATTAATAAGATAACTTCATGTAATCCACCAGTGGACCAGCTCTTTACCCTCGCAGGGTTGTTGGGGGGGGCATGGGAGTTTGCCCATCCAGTCTACATGTGCTTTGTGGACTTGGAGAAGGCTTATGACCGTGTCCCCCGGGGAATCCTGTGGGGGGTACTACGGGAGTATGGGGTACCGGGGCCGTTGGTCTGAGGCCATGGTTCTCTGCCGGAAAACGGTGGAGTGTTCCCTCCGGGTTGGGAATGAGTTGCTGCCTCAAGCGAAGGAGTTCAAGTATCTCGGGGTCTTGTTCACGAGTGAGGGCAAAATGGAGCGGGAGATGGACAGACGGATTGGTGCAGCGTCTGCAGTAATGCGGGCGCTGTACCGGTCCGTTGTGGTGAAGAGGGAGCTGAGCCGGAAGGCGAAGCTCTCAATTTACAGGTCACGAGCTTTGGGTAGTGACCGAAAGAATGAGATCGCGGATACAAGCGGCCGAAATGAGTTTCCTCCGCAGGGTGGCTGGGCTCAGCCTTAGAGATAGGGTGAGGAGCTCAGACATCCGGAGGGAGCTCAGCTGAGGTGATTCGGGCATCTGATTAGGATGCCCCTCGGGCGCCTCCCTTAGAGGTTTTCCGGGCACGTCCAACTGGGAGGAGACCCCGGGGCAGACCCAGAACCCGCTGGAGAGATTATATATCTCGTCTGGCCTGGGAACGCCTCAGGATCCCCCAGGAGGAACTAGAGAGTGTGGCTGGGGAGAAGGAAGCCTGGGGGGCCCTGCTTAGCCGGCTGCCACCGCAACCCGGCCCCGGATAAGCGGACGAAAATGGATGGATGGATGGATGAACTTCATATAATTCATGAGCCAACTCCATATCATTCATAAAGATAACTGCATGTAATGATTGAGCTAATTCCATATACTTAATGAGATAACCATGTAATTCATAAGATAACTCCATATAATTAATAAAATAACTCTGTGTAATGTCCAACATTAGAAATAGCCACACTTGGATGACATGTTGTCGTTTTGTTCATAATAACTTTATTACGGTCGTAAAAGAGACAATGGTGTTTCCAGATCCGGCGGCTGGAGTCCATCATCAAAGAGCAGGAGAACAAGAGGAGGGACCCCGGCGAAGACCCGCCCACATGCAGGCCCCAGTGCTCCCGTTTGAAGGAGGAGCTTCAGCAGGCTCAGAGCCGATTGGCCCGCGTGAAGGAAGAGGGCGAGAAGCACCGGGAGAGGCAGCAGAAAGAGCTGGGGACCCTGAGGGCCGACCGACACAGGCTAGAGGAGAAGGTTCTGGAGCACAGCCGACTGGACACGGAGCGGAGCCTGCTAGAGCAGAGCCAACGCAAGACTGAGGACAAGATCAGGTACCAAGGGGTCATTTTTACAGATGATATAATGATTCGTGGGAATGATTATTTTTGCATCACAATTTTCATTTTCACTGCAATGACTGAATGAATTAAAGTCATGATGTGATGTTTGTTGGGGTCTGTACCAAACAAACAGCTTACATCTGGAGAAAAAGCATTGTAGGTCAGGGTATCCCTGCAGCACGACAATAGGCTACTTCATTTATAATGGTGTTATACATTTACATTTACATATTTTACACTTATTAAAAAATTGCAGCTCCTGTGATTTGGATATTGCCCTTGGCCATATTGCGATTTCAATAATATTTGGATTCATATTCAGCCCCACTGGGGGGTGTAATTATATTACTAAGATGTACTACAAAGATCTAGCGCAGAAGCCTATAGTCCTCTCTTTCCCTTCACCCTTCACATTTTACTATTCCTTTAACACAAACAATAAAAATGCACTTTTAAAAAGAAAGTCGATCAACACCTGCGGACACACACACACAGACCAGAACAAGCCTAAAGAACAACAACACACACACACACACACGGCTTGTAGACATGCCACAGACATGTGCTCGAGTTTACCTGCCTAACTGAAGAACAATGAAAACTATTTCTGCCTTGTGTTACAATTCCCTGGCTCAGGGCAAAGTAACATGAAAGGGGAGGCCACACATGGATTGAAATACAAATATTTATTTAACATAAGCTTAACAAATGAGATTACATTAAGTCAGTATAGCTGGGTGGGTTTGGAAAATAAAAGTGTCATGCAATGAGATGTGCCATGTAAGATGTGCGTGAGGAGAAGCAATGGCAGTGGCCTCCAAGTCCAGGTAGGAGAGCTTTTTGAAACAAGGAAGTGAATCAGTGCAACTCGGTACACCTGCGCCAACTCCACCGGCAGGGGGCATAGGCAGCAACCAAACAGGGAGGAGCCAGGCAGAAACGGGGAGGGGCCAGGCAGAAACGGGGAGGGGCCAGGCAGAAACAGGGAGGGGCCAGGCAGAAACAGGGAGGGGCCAGGCAGGGCCGCGACACTTTTTTTCTTGCCCTGTGTGGGGGTCTAGGACTAGGGCCCAAGGGGGTGTCAAACATACAGCACAGCCTTTCAGACTGTAACTGTGATGAAGGGCAATACAAGTAACATGCAGGTGAACATGGGATGACGTCGTCACATGTCTCGTGTGCCCGGCTGCAGGGCGGAATGCGAGGAGCGTCTCCGGGCTGAGTTCCGGATAGAGCTCAACGCGGCGGTGGCCGAGGGCGAGCAGAGATGCCAGGGCCGGGAGGAGGAGCTGCAGACGCAGGTGGCGGAGCTGCAGGCTCAGATCGCCGAGGCTCAGAGTCTGCAGGTAGAGTCCTCTGCCTGGGGTTGCTGATGACTGCCATCTTGTTCAAGGTCGTTCCTGAAAGGTCGTTCCTCGTTCATCTCAATGATTCAAGACTCAAGATTTATTTATTGCCATATGTAACAATTACAATGGAATGCTTACTTGGCCCATTCGCTCCTGCGGTATTTTTCTAGAAAAATTCTAAAGTACTAACAATTAGTAATGGTACCTGGTAAGTACAGTAAAACGTTTTCTTCTGAACCATATTCTTAACATAAATACTAAAACAACTCTGAACAATTAGTAATATAGTGACTAATAAGTAAAAATAGGTACAAGTAAATAGTGTAAAAGTAAAAAGTGACAAGTAAAGTAGCAATACTCTGGCCGTTGGTGCAAAAATGCATTAAAAGTGTCCGCGTGCATTCCAGTAATATTCTTATCCTAGCATAAAAATGGTAATTAGTAGATAGTAGCAGCAACATGTGATGATAAAGTATGATGATAAATGATAAGTGACCAGTGCAGTACGGTACAGTGAGAGTGCCTGCATGCTATGTAGCTGAGATTCTAGTGTAATTGAAGGTCTACCACTGTAAGTCTAATGTAATTGTAAGTCCAGTAATAGTCCAATGAGTCTGGTTGAATAAAGGTGGAAATGAAAGTGGAGGAAAAACACACCCAGGAAGCTGGTTTCATCACGTGGGCAGATCGTGGCGTGCAGCGTCATTGGTTTGCTCTCTGTGCGTTTGACTCCACTCATTGGCGAGAGTCTAACTAGAAGAGGATGCACAGGAGGCACATTGTGGTGGCATTATAATCACACCTGATGCACACAGTGTCCCCTGATGTCTCATCTCTCACGGCAGGCAGAGAAAAAGAGGGCGGGTCTCGGCGAGGACTGCCATGGCAACCCTGAGATTGACAGGCTGAGGAAGGAGGTCCAGGACACCAAGGATATCAACAAGAAACTGAGGGATCAGCTGCAGGTATGTACACACACAGCACGTGCACACACACAGACATACACACACACACACACACACACCTTGGTTATACATGTGTTCTGTGCACATTGCAGATGTAATGTGTGCACAGTCTCAATGGGTTTCCTTTGATGAATAATTTAGCAGCGTGGACGGTGGCAGGCGTGTGTGTAGCAGAGGCAGCCCGCTGTATTATGGCTGCATTTCGTTCAGGTCAAACGCACGCCGCGCTGGTGCATGTATGACAATGCAGGGACGGCTGCCATCTGTTTGTTTATGTCTGTGCGTTGGCGGGAATCTGTTGTTGTTGTTGTTGTTGTTGTTGTCGTGGTGGTAGAATAAACAAACAACAACGGGTTGTTTTGTGTGGAGCCAAAGGCTTTAATGGGAACACACTGTGTGTGTGTGTGTGTGTGTGTGTGTGTGTGTGTGTGTGTGTGTGTGTGTGTGTGTGTGTGTGTGTGTGTGTGTGTGTGTGTGTGTGTGTGTGTGTGTGTTCGTGGAGGAGCCGCACACACAGTCCCTGGCCGAGGGGCGGCACAGCCATGCCATGTCGCTCCAGGCCCTGGAGAGGCAGGCTCAGGAGGACCTGCAGTCGGAGAGGACCAGGCTCCAGACGCTACACCAGCTGCAGCTAGGTAGTGCGCATACACACACACATGCACACACGCACACACACACATTCGTATTTGCTGCACAATCTGTCTGCAGCAAAAATGACCTGAAAACACTGGTCCCATGCACACCAATAGGACAGAGATTCTGTTGTGGAGCCACACCAGCACAGAATCACCATCCAGACGAAGAGCAAATCTGCATCTCTATCAGTTTCCCTCTCTGTCTTTATGATGCTCTCTTTCCCTCTTGCACACACATGCACACACACACACACACACAGACAGACACACGCACTGACATGCGCACACACACACAGTGACATGCACACACACACACCGACATGCACACACACACCGACATGCACACACACACACACTGACATGCACACACACACACACACACACACCGACATGCACACACACACACACACACACACCCGACAGGCAGACACACACACCGACATGCACACACACACACACTGACATGCACACACACACACACGCGCACTCCTGTGCTGTACACATTCAGATTACAAATTCTACAGTGAAGTTGCCATTGCCATGGATACACTTCACCATGGCAACAGGAAGGGTACCTGTACCAGTTGGCAACAAGGATTTATTTATGTATTTTTTATTTCCCTTTCTTTTCTCCCTTTCTGTGTACTCCTGTATGTGTACGTAGGTTTGTGTTTGTGCACAAAGCATATGTGTGTGTCTCTGTGTATTCATGTTGTTGTTGTTGTTGTGGTGTTGTTGTGACTGTGAATGTGTGAACTCACTGTTTGTCTGCAGATAAGCAGCGGGCAGAGTTGACCCAGCAGCACACAGAGTGGAGCCGGCAGATGACCCAGAGACACATGCAGCAGATAGAGGACCTGCAGGCCGAGCTACACACACACACACAGATGATGGCCTTGCAGCAGGTAACACAATGCGTATACACATGCACGCACACACACAAGCACACACACACGAGCAGACACACACACCACACACACACACACACACACACACACACACACACACACACACACAAACTTCACTGAGCTACAATGAATGTATTTCTGTAGCTTTAAAAGATCATTAACAAAATATCCCAAAATACAGATGACCCAAAAGCTAAAAAAAACTATTCGGGAATGTGGGTTGTTTGTGTGTGGCTGTGTGTCCTTATTTTGACTGTGTGTGTGTGTGTGTGTGTGTGTGTGTGTGTGTGTGTGTGTGTGTGTGTGTGTGTGTGTGTGTGTGTGTGTGTGTGTGTGTGTGCAGGACCTGAAGCAGCAGAACCAGTGGCAGGTGTTTGAGCGACAGCTGGACGAGAGCGGCTGTCTGGTGCTGGAGCTGCAGAGGGAGAACGCAACGCTGAGGGAACAGCTCAAGGAGAGGTAGGAGGAGAGAAGGAGGCAAGGGAAGAAGAACCAGTACCTTCCAGCCACTACACTATCCTGGTACCTTCCAGCCACTACACTATCCTGGTACCTTCCAGCCACTGCACTTAATCCTGGTACCTTCCGGCCACTACACTATCCTAGTACCTTCCAGCCACTACACTATCCTGGTACCTTCCAGCCACTACACTATCCTGGTACCTTCCAGCCACTACACTATCCTGGTACCTTCCAGCCACTACACTATCCTAGTACCTTCCAGCCACTACACTATCCTCGGTACCTTCCAGGGCCACTCACTATCCTAGTACCTTCCAGCCACTACCACTCTCCTGGTACGCTTCCAGCCACGACCACTATCCTGGTACCTTCCAGTCACGGTTCTTTTTTATCTGGTACCTTCAGCCACTACACTATCCTGGTACTTCCAGCACTACACTATCTGGTAACTTCAGCCACTACACTTCCTAGACTTCCAGACACTATCCTGGTACCTTCCAGCCACTACACTATCCTGGTACCTTCCAGCCACTACACTATCCTGGTACCTTCCAGCCACTACACTATCCTGGTACCTTCCAGCCACTACACTATCCTGGTACCTTCCAGCCACTACACTATCCTGGTACCTTCCAGCCACTACACTATCCTGGTACCTTCCAGCCACTACACTATCCTGGTACCTTCCAGCCACTACACTATCCTGGTACCTTCCAGCCACTACACTATCCTGGTACCTTCCAGCCACTACACTATCCGGGTACCTTCCAGCCACTACACTATCCTGGTACCTTCCAGCCACTACACTATCCTGGTACCTTCCAGCCACTACTATCTATCCTGGGATGTATTACTGTTTAACTACTATTATGAATTTAATTCTAATGCATCTGCATGATACATAAGCATTACATAAGCAATGTAAGATTTGTCTTTGGAATGAATGAAATACATAGATACATGTGATACATACAATGATACATACAATGAAAAGTTATCTTTTCCAAAACCATCACTATATGTCTCTTACTTTCTTCCCTTATTATATTCAAACCAAATACTATCCATCTGTGTGTGGTGTTTTGTTCCAAGCAGGGTATTTGCATGCCTACCGTGGAGAACCTGCTGAACTGAGAACCCAGTCCTGTCCTACTCAGGTCCATCCTGGAGAAGTCGGAGACGGAGGAGAAGGAGAAGGAGAAGGCTGAGACTCTGAGGCAGAGGGACGCCCAGCTTGAGGAGGAGGCGCAGCGGCTGAAGGAGGAGGTGGAGAAGCTCCGCGTGGAGATGGAGAAGCTGGAGGAGTCCCAGAAACACTGGGAGGAGAGGAAGGAGGAGGAGACCAAGGAGGAGGAAGAGGGGCTGCGGCGGAAGGAGGAGCATGACAGGCGGAGGGGGGAGGTAGAGGAGATCCGGAGGAAGCACCGGAAGGAGCTGCAGAGCCTGGCATCCGAGTACAGCAGCGCCCAGACCCAGCTGCAGGCCCGCATCGCCGCCCTAGAGACAGAGTAGGAAGAACACACACATGCGCGCAAGCGCTCACACACACACGCACGCATGCACACGCATGCATACACACAGAGACACACACACATTCAAGCACACATGCATGCACACACATGCGCACTTTCAAGCATGCATGCATACAGATGCACGCACGCACACACTCACACACACACATGCGCACTTTCAAGCATGCATGCATACAGATGCGTGTACACACATACTCACACACACACACACACACATGCTCGCACATTCACGCACACACTCGTGCACGCACACATATGCGCAAACCCACGTGTGCAAACACGCACAAACACACACATGGAGACACCACACACACACTCACACACTCCTGAGTGACATGTCACTGAAAATATTTATACATGTGTAAATATGAGGGCAGGCAGGCAGGCACGCACGTACACACACACACACACGATAGACCAGGTGATTGGAGGAGGATGAGTCTAGGATAGTGTGAAGGTACCACACAAACATGATGATGATGATGATGCTTATGAGGCGTATGTGTGTGTGTGCATGTGTGTGTACACCAGGCTGCGGGAGCGGGAGGAGCGGTGCAGGAAGAGAGAAAGCCGCTTTGACGAGCTCCAGCTAGGGCGGCTCCAGGAGAGACTGACCGAGAGAGACGACCTCATCAAGCAACTAGTGGTGAACACGCACACACGCGCGCACACATGCACATGATATATATAGTATATCAGTATATCATATGGTAATATGATGTGTGTTGATGATGCTGATGATACTGATCTCTATATTATATAATAGTATTATATAATATATTATAGCAAAGATATTGCATGGGAATATTTGTGTTCTTTGAAAACATAAATGCATGTTTCTTAAAACACTGCTCTGGGCTCCCCTTGTGGAAGCAGGCAGTATTACCACAGCTACGTCTCGCGTGACTCTAACAGCATCGATACATGATGTATTGTACCACAAGCTTTGTTCGGTCGGATGCCCGTTTGAAGTAGAACCGCTCCCTATAAACGAGGGGCTAACACAACCAACACATTCAGATTCTATTGCGAGAATCAAACTGTGATCCATTAGTAATGCCTTGCCCGGCCGCGCTCTGGGCTCTCATTCTTGTAGCAATGGCTAGAAAATGGCTTATCCCACCAAGTGTCAAGGCAAATGCACTGAGACAAACTCAAACGAGTTGGTCCTACTCCTCCTCCCCTCCTCCCTCCCAGGGTGAGAGGCATCAGCTGCAGCTCCACCCTCCTACGGTTGCCAGGGACAACAAGCCGCACCCCGGGAGCAGCACTCCGAGCATGGGGGTGAGATCTCTTGTACGTCCCCTGTTGTTGCTGCTGATCACTATTACTGATCACTATCACGACAAATAACAAATAATCAATCGTGTGCCCCAATACGGACACGCCAAAAAAAGTAATCTTTTTGTCCTGGTTGTGGGCGGGGCCTCTCTCCCAACAGAGGAAGCACCCGGAGGAGGCTCCGCCCCGCCTCAGCAGCGCAAGCCCTGGCGCCTCCTTCGACCGGCTCCTCTTCACGCCGCGCTCCTCCTCCTCCTCCACCACCACCACCACCACCACCTCCTCCTCCACCCTCCCCCATTCCTCTGCCTCCCACGCCCATTACTCCACCTCCTCGCTGCCGCACAAGCACACGCCGCTCTCCCTGGGCAGCCAGCACCCCTCGTCCTCGCCCTCGCTGCCCCGCGCCGGCCGCGTCTCCTCCCGCGCCTCCTCCTCCTCCTGCACCCCGCCCACCCCCGCGCCCACCGCCCCCCTCCCCGTCTGCCCCTCCCCGCCGACGGGAATCCGCTACGTCAAGTCCTCGTCCCGGGACACACGCCCCCACCCACCTCACGGCCAGCCCGTCAGGTAGGCCTCCACCATTCCACCTCCACGCATATTATTATTATTATTATTATTATTATTATTAGAGCCATTGTTCTTACCAGCCGTGGGCGTGTCTTGTTTTCATAGGGGGTCCTACCTGGAGAACAGAGGCAGTGGGACAGAGGTGCTGAAACAGGAGTGGTACACCAAATACTTCTCCTTCTGATGGACACGCACGCACGCACATACACACACACACACACACACACACACACCTATGTCTAGTCATATTCAGTCCATTGCTTGTAAACACACAAGGGCCTTACACTATGACGACAGCACACGATGGGGATGATCTTCCAACAGCCACATCCACGAGAAGCCGGCATCACCGAGGAGTTGACTCAGGTTCCCCCCCCCCCCCGCAGTTCAGCCACGAGCACAAACGACAAGCGAACCGAATCAAGAGAAACAGACAGAAGCCTACCTGTAAACCATAGCGGGTGGATGGTCGATTGTATCACTTCAGAAGCTCTGAATCACTTTTGAAAATTGGAAACTGAGAATGTGAAATTGTAATAACATCCACAATCTTTTTTTTCATTTTAATTTTTATTAAAAAACGATGACAAGAAATGTTTTGATGCTGCCAAGTCCAGAGAGAGCAGGTGAGTGATTGCAGATTGTATCACTGCCCCTTCAAGAGCATTAGAAAAGTACAACACAACGCCTTGTGCTTTGTTACCTTTCTGTGTTTATTAGTGGGCAATAAACATGGGAGACCAATCAATATTTTATTCTACTAAAATAAAAACCGAGTAAAAAAATGAATGGATGCAACTGTTGTTCGAATGCAGCGTGTGCAGAGGTACACAGAGTAAAGACGTAATTATTGAAGCCAGACGGAAATATTTAACATTAATAGTTCTCATGATATGCCGCTGATCAGTCGTTATGGGCAATTTTTTAACATGCTGAGTCCACTAGCCTGCACATTACGAAGCAGGTTTAGTGAGTAAGTAGCCATGGTGACGTTGGCGCGGGGTCAACCTGTGATCCTGCTCTGCAGTGAGTGGAAGCCCCTCCCACCTCCATGTAGACACACCCCCACAACACGACACAAGCACAACACGTCAACACCATGATCACCACTCATCACCAGCAGGCTCATCCTCCTACATTGCCTCAAAGCTCAACCAAAAAGTGCTTCTCCAGAACATGCCTGACCTCTTCTGACACACACACACACACACGGGGTTTCCTTGTTTCAATACGTTTTTGGAATGCCTTATCATTTTAATTGAAGTCTTCCTTTGTAAAAGAAAAATACAACAAAATTACAAATAAAACATGAAAACAAAAAAGATAAATATAAACATACATACGTGTGTGTGTGTGTGTGTTTATATATACGTGGATATATTTACAATTGTGGTCAAAAGTTTAGATACACTTGTAAAGAACATGTATGTCATGGCAGTCCAGAGTTTCCAATAATTGAAAAAAACGTATTTTTCTGTGATAGTGATTGGAGCACATACTTCTTTGTCACAAAAAACATTCATGAAGTTTGGTTCTTTTATGAATTTATTATGAGTACTGAAAATGTGACCAAATCTGCTGGGTCAAAAATATACATACAGCAATGCTAATATTTGGTTACATGTCCCTTGGCCATTTTCACCTCAATTAGGTGCTTTTGGTAGCCATCCACAAGCTTCTGGTTGAATCTTTGACCACTCCTCTTGACAGAATCGGTGCCGTTCAGCTAAATTTGTTGGCTTTCTGACATGGACTTGTTTCTTCAGCACCGTCCACATGGGAAGGCCATTCTTAAAACCTTAATTCTAGCCTGATTTTGCCATTCCTTAACCACTTTTGATGTGTTTGGAATCATTGTCCTGTTGGAACACCCAACTGCGCCCAAGACCCAACCTTCTGGCTGATGATTTTAGGTTCTCCTGAAGAATGTGGAGGCAATCCTCCATTATTATTCCATTTACTTTCTGTAAAGCACCAGTTCCATTGGCAGCAAAACAGGCCCAGAGCATAATACTACCACCACCATGCTTGACGGTAGGCATGGTGTTCTTGGGGTTAAAGGCCTCATCTTCTCTCCTCCAAACATATTTCTGGTCATTGTGGCCAAAGAGCTCCATTTTTGTTTCATCTGACCACAGAACTTTCCTCCAGAAGGCCTTTTCTTTGTCCATGTGATCAGCAGCAAACTTCAGTCGAGCCTTAAGGTGCTGGTTCTGGAGCAAGGGCTTCCTTCTTGCACGGCAGCCTCTCAGCCCATGGAGATGTAAAACACGCTTGACTGTGGACACTGACACCTGTGTTCCAGCAGCTTCTAATTCATTGCAGACCTGCTTTTTGGTGGTTCTCGGTTGACTCTTGACCATCCTGACCAATTTTCTCTCAGCATCAGGTGATAGCTTGTGTTTTCTTCCTGATCGTGGCAGTGACACAACTGTTCCATGCACTTTATACTTACAAACAATTGTTTGCACAGTTGATCTCGGGACCTGTAGCTGCTTTGAAATTGCTCCAAGTGACTTTCCTGACTTGTTCAAGTCAATGATCTGCTTTTTCAGATCCGTGCTGAGCTCCTTTGACTTTCCCATTGTAGTGTTTGTGTCTGAGTCTAATGATTGTATTAAATGAGTCATATTTAAATGGACTCAGAGAAGTCACCAGCTGTAGTCAATCAGAATCACTCACAAGAAGTTAAGAGGCCACAAAGATAATTTGATTGACACAACTTTCTACATCACCTAAATTGATCATTCATGTTGCTGTATGTATATTGTTGACCCAGCAGATTTGGTCACATTTTCAGATGACCCATAAGAAGAAGTATGTGCTCCAATCACTCTATCACAGAAAAATAAGAGTTGTAGAAGTTATTGGAAACTCTGGACTGCCATGACATACATGTTCTTTACAAGTGTATGTAAACATTTAACCACAACTGTATGTGTGTGTATACATATACACACACAGTATATACGTATTGTTAACAATTATTGATTCTTTATCCTAATCATGCCTCAAAACAAGCTACAGCATCACATTAAGATAACTTCATGTATGGAGATGATAGTTAACATTCACACCCACAAAGCTTGTTTCAAATGCAAAAATGTATTATAAACTTAAGAAATTAATACATTTTGTTTTTATATGCCTTTGTTTTTATTATACTATGTATGTCTGTTGAAGTATTGTTTTGTCTTGAGAATGTATTTGCAGGATTTCCTTTTTTAAAACAAATAAATAATAAAAGTATCTTCCAGGATCAATGGGCCTCATTCTCGAACGCAGTTAAGAAAAAGTTAAGAAGAAATGTCTTCTTAACTCCACTTACGAAGTTCCAGGGACAATTCTGGCATTCCTGAATGTTTTCTTATCTGGGATTGGTTCTTAGCTAAGAACAGGATTTAAGAACGCGGAAAAGCAGTCGTAGCGACCTATTTGGAGTGCGCCCATGTTCTTAAGGGCTGAATTTGTGAGAAATCATTGGTGATTGCGTTCACATCAATTCTACAGACATCCTCGGATGTAAATAATTATAATAATAAATACGAGAATATTTGTATCATTAACAATTATGTTTCACGGGTGCTCCGTTAATTTGCGGTTCTGATGGGGAGGGGGGGGTATCGCTGGATATTGGTGGGGACATGTCCCCAGCATCCCCACTAAATTCTACGCCCATGATAGGCCCTATCAAGATCCACAAGTAGCCTACTCATGTATTTAACTCAACTGTACAATTGAATCTGCTCTCAGCCGTCTTGTTCTCTATTGTTATTTTTCATTGTTGGTTCTATTTTCTTGACCTTGCTTAGTGTGTACATTGTAAGAGCCAGTGGAGAAACATTCCACTGCTCATCTTACTGGTTTGGCCAGTGCACCATCGGTGTTCGCTGTTCGCTTTGGCATGATTCTGTGTGCACACGGTCCTGTTGTTGCCCTTATAAGGAGCTGGCGGGGCGTGTCTGTATGCTAATTCAGGTGTACGACCACGCGTGTTCCATTTAAGAATGAGTGGCATTCCTCATCGGGGGCGCGCAGCTGAGAACACTTTGGCGGTTTAAGAACACATTTCCCCGCGTTCATGAATCCAGCGGACAGATTTCTTAAGTTTGTTCTTACAAAGTTCGTAAGAAGATATTTAAGAAGACACTTAAGAAAATGTTCGAGAATGAGGTCCATTGTCTATAACGAGTCCATAAACAGTCAATTGTCTTTCTTTTGGGGGCGGGGCGCTTTACGGTTGTAACGGTACGGACTGGTGTTCGATCATCAACCGCGGTTTCATTTATGAAAATCGACCGCACCGGTATTTTCATTATGAGACATTCTGGCCAATTAAAACATTGCCTATTGATTACATGAGCCACTTGCGTAGATGCTAAACATAATTTGTTTGTCTTATATTAGGGATGTTCGCTATTAGTGCAGCCTTGCTACGATTGGTAGTCAGTGATACGCTTTTTTTCTCTGAGAAAAGCATTTCTGCCGATATCGCAGAAGCACACTAGGCATAATTGATAAGCATATAAGACCATGCTTTTAAAAGGCATTTTTAACCAAACATGTAGTTTCTCCAAATATTTAATAATTGTACCTAATCTGGTTAGAAATTCTTAACAGCGCTCTGCACCCCATCCAGTCATTGTGGTTATATCCGGTGCGCTGCAGTTCACCATCAGTTGGTCTTTTCATGACTTTATTTATAGGCCTTCCTGTTTTTTAATTAGATAAAAAAAAAAAAAAAAAAACCCAAACCAAAAACAACAACCACTCGCCCTACTGAAAGAGCGGGCAGTTCTGTAGCGCTTCGGTGGCGGAGCTGTACTGGAGCAGGTTGTCATGGAAACGTGCAAGCTCCTCCCGCACGCCCTTGGTGCCGCGTCCTCCGGCCGCGCGGTACTTCATGGAGCGTAGCTTGTCGCTCAGGTAGTGGAGCCACAGTATGTTGGATCGAGGCCGGTAGACGCTCCAGTCGTTACTATGCACAGACACACACAATAGCAGAGTTACAAGATGGCCGGCAGACAAGAGAGCCTTGTGTTGGGATGTTTCTTGAAGACACCGACCCGTTCTGCTGCCGCATCAGTCGGTAGATGTCAAACTGGTAGTCTCCCTGGCCCATGAACAGCTCCTCGTCCGTGGAGATGTCACAGGACACCGTCAGGCCGTCTGGGAGAGGAGACCGTGCCACCGCCACACGGACAATAAGTCACAGTCACCGTACCCCACCCACGGGTACGGCTTATAAAAATAACCAGGAACGGCACCCCCACCCACCCCCACCCCCCTAGTGGTGGAGGCACGCCTCTTATGTTTCTCGTTGACCCACATTGCATTTTTATTTTCATGCATGCGTGAGCAATGCATGAAAAATGTCACCTGTTTTGTGACACTCTTAAAGTTCTCAGTGCACCGCTGGTCTGCACAGCGAATCACATCCCGTTATTTGGCCGATTGAGCAAAGAAAACGGAGTGATTTCACCCAGTGGTGGCTAGTACCCCACGGGATGAAACGCATAGTGTTGTGTAAATCAAGAACCCCTTTGAAAAAGACGACAAAGAACGTGAGGAGAATAAAAAAAGAAAAAAGAAAACGACTGACCGATTTCCAGCCTGGACAGGGAGTAGTCGATGATGCGGACGAGCACCCCTCTGGTGGCCAAAGAGTGGTTCGTCCCGTTGAGGAGGAAGGTGCCCGTCTTCTCCTTTGTGCTTTTCACTAGAACGTTGCCCCAGTGGAGGTCCCTGAGGAGAGGAGAACACCACACCGTGACTTGGTTGCAGTACTCTTGGTCTTAGGACTACACAAATGGAGGAGTCCAAAAACTAGGACTGACACGGCCATTATTTTTAAGCGTTATGACTAAATCAAGTTGGGAGCTACTTAGCCTTAAAATGTTGAATACGGCCCCAGGTCCTTTGTGGTGTGTGTGTGTGTGTGTGTGTGTGTGTGTGTGTGTGTGTGTGTGTGTGTGTGTGTGTGTGTGTGTGTGTGTGTGTGTGTGTGTGCACTACCTGTGTTCAAAACACAGCTCTTGCTCAGCCACAGCCAGCGCAGCAGTAACCTGATGGAGGATACTCTTGGCCACAACCAGGGACGGCAGCTGTGATGCACAGAAGCGATCAATAATAATAATAATAATAATAATAATAATAATAATAGAACAGAACGAGGAGCATGCATGTTGTCGTTCCAGGACGACTGAAGCAGAGTGTTATATTTTGTGCGTACCGTTCCGTTGCTGTTCTCCAGGTCAGTGCCTCCAAACTCAAACTCCAGGATGAGGAAGAGCTGTTGCTCGCCAAAGAAATCTGACGGGCAGACAGACAGACGGGCAGACAAAAGGGCTTCCTGTCAAGACCTGCGCATCACTGCAGTGTCCTGCATGCGGCCGTTCTAGATGGAATAGACATCATGCCAATAGGTTGTACCTGGTCTGTCGTTTTCTGAGCCTTTCCGCTTGTCGAAGGCATCCCAGGCATCCAGCATGGCTGCGGGGTAACAGCCCTGGACACAGTGCAGACTGGGAGGGGACAACATGAGGCCATTCACACGGTTAGCTTTTTAACAGTGTTCATTATATAATATTGATTTGGTCCTACATGTCTAATGTCCGACAATAGCAAAGGTGCAAGGAAGACTGGAGACGGAGAGAGAGAGACAGAGAAGGACCACGGTGAGCTCACTCGTTGAGTCCGATGAAGCCGTGGGTCCGGTTGTGGCTCTTGATCTTCAGGCTGCTCAGCTCCCTAATAGAAAACACACATGTTGTTTTCTATCTAGCATAAACTAGCACACCGCTGCTAGTTTATGTGGAACTAGCATTAAGTGTGCGTGCGTGCGTTGCATGCCCCGGTCCTCACTTGGAGATGATGATCTCGTGGAGGATTTCGCCGAAGGTCTTCTGCTCTTCTCCGTTCACCGTCTCACTGCCTTCCACCGGAATGATCTAGCAGGGCAAGAACCATTAAAATGTGTGTGTAGTACACAAATCTAAATACGCAGATCTTAAAAGGTGCCGTGTGTAGAATTTTGTTGCATCTAGCGGAACAGACTTGGCAGAAGTGGAATATAATATTTCGAAGTATGCTTTCATTGTGTAGAATCCCAGGAAAGTAAGAATCGTGTTTTCGTTAGCTTAGAATGAGCTCCTTATATCTACATCTACCTTTGACACAGGAGTGCACCTTTAATTAGGAGTATGATGAACTTTTTTTCTTTATCATATTTCCCTTTCTACATAAAACCCCGATAATGCATTTTCGCATTTCCCAACAATCCTTTGGAAGACCCACACCCACCCACCCAACCACACCCACTACCTTGAGCGCGACAGTTTCTTCCGAAGCGTTGGTGGTGGAGAACACCTCCCCGAAGGTCCCCTCACCGATCTTCACGCAGCGCTTCAGGCGATGGGGGAGAAGACACTCCTCCCAGGACAGGGGGCCCCGCTGGCCACACTCGGCGTACACCTTCCCGCCGTCCGACAGTTGGTCTTCGCATGCAGACTGGAGCGTCACCTGAGGAGAGAAGGGGGTTAGCGACACGCAGTGCAGGCCCACCCACAGACACTCTAATCACACCGTTAGTGTGATTACACCAATGGCACTAAAATACGGACACACAGAGCAATACACTGTTTGTTGAATCCATTAGAAACAAGAAAATGCCACAACTACAAACACTTTCAGGATCGATCAATGTATTTGGAACATCTACAGCTGGTGCGTGTGTGTAAGTGTATGCTGTATGTGTGCCTGCACACCAAACTGCACATACCAGCGAGGTGCTGTGAAGTAGGGTGGACCCGTGGCGTGGGGTTTGAGTGGGCGTGGCAAAGAGATCCTGACTGAGGTCACCAAAGGGCGCCCTGCTGGAGGAGCCCAGCCTAGATGAGGAGACGGCCGCGGGCGAAGCAAGGACTAGAGAGAGAGAGAGAGACGGAGAGAAAAAGAGAGAATAAAGAAACTAGGTTCGACAGAGTTGCGTCAACGATTCTCTTGGGTCTACACATTTTAGACCAGACCAGACATTTGAGAGCTATTAACACACACTTGTTTGCGGCATTGTATTGTATGTATGTGGCCTGTCTCACATGTCTTAAATGCACTGTACAACCTTGAACCAGGCAAACAAAGTTCCTAATGGAAAAATATCCAAGTATCCAAGATGCGCTTATGAATTGTCTTTCCTTGACCTCGCGGCAGGGTGAAGGGTGGAGTAGTAGGGAAAGTACATTGGATGTATTTTTTAGACTTTCCGACTGCAGCCAAAGACTTACTACTTACTATGTAAAATTACCTGAGGTCACTGGTTCGGCATTACTTATTATTTATATTCTTATAATCTCCGCTGTCCACCATGTTTACATATGCTGATCACTATGTTTATACACAGGTTTTCATGGTTTTTTTTTTGTGTTAGCACCTTGGTCCGTGATAAACCCCATGTTGTTCTTGTATACTGTGTATATGAACGAATAACAATAAACAAACTTGAACTTGCAGACAGATTCCACGGGAGGGTTAAACTACCTCTGGTCTTGCGATGGACGGAGAGGGCGGCCTTCAGCCGGCTCCAGGTGTGGGTGTCGGGTGTGAGGTGGGCCAGCAGGGAGGACATGTTGAGGGCCCTCGGTGGGGTGGAGAACAGCACACCACTGCCCCGCAGCAGGCTCTCGCTTAACACCTGCACACGACACCACAGGTACGGAGATTCTTAAAAAAAACCATTTGGTGGACACATTTAGTGGCGAAGTCAACCACTTTTCTTTTCTTTTTTATTTAACCAGGTTTAATAAATCATAATTGGTGGTTAAAGGTTGGAAAATTAGTGTGAGGGTTATACTAGTTTAGACATTTGGAATTTAGTACAGTTCGGAAACTGCATTTTTTAAAAATGACATTTCCGACCTTGGATGGTTTGTGTTGTGCAGACAGCAGCTCCGTGATGCTGCAGTCTCCAGCCCTGGAGGCTCCGCGGGTCTGAGCGCTGTGGTGGAACAAGCGCGCACTGGTACTGCTCTGGTCCTTCCAGCGACTCACACTCAGCCCGCTGATGCACGCCTTCCTGGCTGTACCGGACCGGTCCTTGGACATGCTCCTCTCCCTCCCCTTCTTCCCCTTCTTCTCCCTCTTCTTCTTCTTCTCCTCCTGCTCTCTGGGAGCCGCCGAGAGCTTCTGTCTTTTGGTGGGGTTGTCGGGAGGATCCGCAGCCCCGGCGTCCTTCAGGCCATGCGCCGTCCTCTTGGAGAGGCGCCGGGGGCCATCGCGCTGGTCTGCATGATGGGCAGGCTCAAGGCTCTCTGGGGCCAGGCCTTTCCCCAGGCACCGACCAATGTCTGGGGTCCATCTGTGGACGAGCACATGGGGGGTCTTCGCAAGAGACGCCTCCTTCGGCATCGGCACGGCTGCAGGTTCCGGTGCCCCATCGTCACCACCTGCCCGGTCAGGGGAAGACCGACTCAAGATGGCCGTGGTACTTCTCGCAGTGCTCCTCCTCAAATGCTTGTGTTTGAGCGGATCCGTTTTGATAGCGGTGTTGCTTTTAGACGCCGTTGCCTCGTGTTCCACAGTCTCACGGCCGCGGCTCCCCGAGCTGGACACTTCCGTTCTAAACGGTGCAGTCACAGGCTGCTGTGGCCAAGCTAATCTCTGGAGAGGAACCCTGCATTTCCGAAGTAGACATTCCTCCTTCAGTGTGGCTCTCAGCTCCAGCACCCACTCTGCACTGCCAGAGTCTGTGAATGCCGCTTTGTCAACGGGAGGGCTGTCCTCCAGTGACTGGGTGCTACTTGCACACGCACCACCACCGCCGCAGTCGTCTTCATCGTCAAGGTGGTGACTAGAATCGACCAAGATCACAGAAGGGTCAATGGAGTCCTCTTGACGAGTTGTGTGACCAACTGACATGATTGTACTGTCCCTCACAGCAGACGCTCCGTCAGTGGAGCTGTAAGCAGCTCCAGGCTGCTGTGGAAGGCCAGCCGTCGGAGTGCCATGAGTGGACACGTTGGGCTGGAAGCACAAAGGCAAATCCTTGCACGTGCCGTCAGTGGAGAACAACGACAGCGATGGGTCGAGGGTTTCCTCGGACCGTGGGCTGTCCACCAAGTAACCGTCTTCAGCGGACCCCATCGGGCTGGGGGTTTGTGGAAGGCAGCCTGAACCCAATGGGTCCAGACATAAGGAAGACGCAGACTGACTAGTGTGCTGCAGGCCTGGGATCAGACTGTCCACCCTCTTCAATGTGATGGTGCTGGGGACAGTCAGACACGCTCGCTTCAGAACATCCACCAGCGATCCCAGCCCTGCCGAGGCAGACACAGAATGGTGACCATCCTCAGCTTCCTCCAAGGCCAGGCTTGTCCGTAAGTGGTCATGGAAAACGGTGGGGGAAGCAGTGTGGGTTGGGATGTCTCCAACATTGGTACACAGCGTACTGAGTGGGGCAGGATTGGGAGCATGGAATGGGTGCCCCGGTGAGTCCAGGTCCAGCTCTTGGGATGTGCTGAAAAGACTTAAATGGCTCAAGGTGCCGTGGGGAGAGGCTGCGGGAGGGAGAGTGGCAGCAGAGGATTTAGGGCGTGGCCTTTCACACAGGGACACCGATGGGGTGGAGCAGAAGAGGGGCTTCCTGGGATAGGGTCCGAGGCTGCGCACCGCCGCCTCTACCAGTGAACCACCCTCCGATTTGTGGAGGTCACCGACGGAGCTCTGAGTCCCCGCTTCTGGCTGGGAAGTTTCCGCTGTGGAAAGCTGGAATTCACAGGGGATCTGGCGCCTGGGCGGCCTGAGGATCCCACGCCGCGCCACAAAGTCATCGGAGGAGTTGAGCACGATGCGGCTGGCCTCACTGGGTGGAGGCGGGAAGTTGCGGGGCCTGCGGCGGGTAACGAAGCGGCCCGCTGACGGAATGCCAACACTGACCGGCAAGAGAGAGAGGGAGAGACAAAAAGGACAGACTGATATGAGGCCAGGGAATGACGTACTGTTGAATTGGCTCAGTCGCAAGCAGCAAGACGTACTTCAGTTTTATATTTCGCTTGCGTCTTTTCGGGGCCAATGTTGAGTCCAGTCCACTCTCACTGCTGTCCAAGACTGGCCGAGCAATCCTCCTCCTGCAGACAATGACATGAGCAAGCATACAATATGTGTATCACTTCAGGGTGACGGCAACAGATTTGCGGCTATCCACTGAATGAGCAGAATGCCAACAAATGGAGATGATAAATTAAGTAATCAGAATCATCTACCGTAAAAACATTACGTAAACATTACAACCATCTCATCACATTGGCATTGAGTATTGGAAAGGTGAGTGCTCAACACAATCATCATCTTGAAGCCCTGTTTTAAATGCAATACAAACTTCTGCCATAAGATGCCACTGCTTGAGCTATATTACTGGGCTGAACTGGTTTCGAAACTGAAGGGAAATTCTAGCTTGGCTTATCTGCCAAGGTGTTTTGGAGGCCACAAGAAAGTGTGACACAAGAAAGGGTCCTCTGAAACATCATACAACCCATATATGCTCTACCTCCAGCAGACATTTCAAAATGTCTACAACAAATTTGCCTTATGATCACTCCTACCATCCTAAAGGTTGGATTGATAATAGTGTTGACCTTCTTATTTGGCAAAACCCCTACATTTGGTAGATGTTCTGTGCTTTCATACAAACCCGCTGCGCTTTCCCCTCTGCTCAACTGGAGAGTCGTCTGCAAAGGAGTGGTCGCCCAAGTTTTCCTTCTCCTTCGGACACATCTTGGCTTTTCTTTTGGCAGCTCGCGTTCCCTTACGCTTAGTAGTCTCCTCTCTGAATGAAAGGGCAGCTTCATCAGCACCATACATGTCCATTGTTCATCATGCAGACACCATACATGCAATGCTGCAAAATGGGCCAGTATTAGCAGCACATAGCACCCCCCCACCCTAGTAATGCAAATGTATACGAAACATTTGCTGTACATTTACATGTACAACATATTACAGTCTAGCTATAAAGGGCGCATCACAGCTTGATATTCAAAGCAATTTAATTGTAGACTGTTACTTTAATTGTAAACTGATACTAGGGTAACTAAAGGGTGAACTGTCTCCCAATGTCCACTCCTCTCATCTCCTCTCATCTCATCTCATCTGGAGGACCTCTGCAGTCTTCTGGGCCTTCTTTAATCTCCACCTGTACATGGACCTTTTGCAGTCGTATGTGTTTGCATGCCTATTGTTCTGTCTACCTGTTCTTCGTGGGTCTGGAGGGTCCACAGACCGAGGGCTCGGAGCCTACGGCGGGTGTGGAGACTTCACAGACCGAGGGCTCGGAGCCTACAGAGCGGCTGGACTCGAAGATCTGCTTTCGGTTGTCAGGAGAGATCCAGGGCGCGACCCTCCGACTTTTCGTGCCGTACGTTTTAATGAACACCGGCTTCCCCCAGTCCATCTTGAATTTACGAGTCAACAAGCAAGCATTGGTCCGCAATAAATAAGAAATAAAGCTTTACACGCGATGATAAAGCCTCTCTGTCATGTCATCTCCGGCACCCGCTTCGCGTTCAAAATATAGCTTCGTGTGATTGGTCAAAATCCGCAGGAAGTAGCAACCTGGAAGAAGCTGCGACCATCACAGCGCCCCCTGTTGACCTGGCGTATACACAACCTCCCAGAGCTGGTGGGGATTTTATACGTTGATACTTTAGATTTTATAACAAAGACCAACAAGGTAAAACTCATGTATTTAAAGTGTTTCATTGGATTATTTGACATTTATTCATTCTAAATAGTTACGTATACATGTATTAACGTTATATATATATATATTTTTTTTTTAAGTATTAACTGATACTGACGTATATAATCAGAACATCCAGTAATTCCAGTTATTCAAAGCACTATTGCCTCAACTCATTCTCGGATAAGCACGGAAAATCATTGCGGACTACAGCCACCCAGGCTATGCACTGTTCACACTGCTGCCACCTGGTGGACGTTAGCGGACTACCAGACTCCAAAACAGATTTTTCCCCTTAAGGCCATCTGGCTTCTCAACCAGCAGCACCAATCTCATCGATCGTATTGATCACTTTACATGTACATTTATAACAGTGATCATATTTAGATTATTCAACGACTGCTGGATACATATGCCATATTCCCTATGCTATATTTAAATACTCTGGCTAGATATGCTTCTGATTCTCTTGTTGTGTATGTGTTGTTATTTATATTTATGCTATTACATGCCATATGTCATATGCCATATTTCTGCTAGTACTGCCCTCACTTGTGCATCTGCCCTTAATTACTTGTACATTTATAATACTCAATATTCAATATTTCTGGATTCAAAATAATTATTTTTATATTTTATCATTATTATGTGTATTGTGTTATCTTTAGTGGTGAGACTCAATTACATTTTTTTATCTAATTAATTATCGAAATGAATCGCATATTAATCACATATCAATATTTGACACGAGAAGCAACATTTTTCAATTCAAATGGATTTTGGTATACGAGTGAATCAATGAATAGACATATACATACGTTTAAGCAGCAAAATCCTGTTTATTTTAGCTACACAGACCAACAGATCAGTGCAGCAATTTTAGGAATAATAAACACAATCTACCTAACCTAATGTTACACTAACCCTCCCCACCCTCCCCTACCCACCCAAATATCCATGGTCACAATAATAAACAGACCAACAGTGTAACACAAAGTGCCATTTCTACCATCTAAAATGGTAACAAAAAAATCTAACAAAAAAAAGGTCCTGTGATTGGTCCTCAATCCCTCTGATTCTTCCAATATCCATGTTTAGCATTGAGGTGATACTGTAGGCTTGAACTGCTCCGGTGATATGCAAATACTTTGTTGCACAATTTGCACACAACCGTTCTCCTATCGACACTTCCATCAGGATGTTTCTTATACAGACACGTCCCATTCACCGGGCCAAGCAACGCGGTCTCTTCTACTATGGAACGCCATCCAGGCAAAAACCCACACGTAATTAACGCATTAACACGTCCAAAAGCGAATTATTGTTATTGTTACTGTTATTATTGCACTGTATCACTATGCAACCTGGCACAAGAATTTCCTTCGGGATTAATAAAGTTCTATTTTATTCTATTCATTGGTATTATCACATACTCTGGTATTATCACAATTGGTATTATCACATACACATACTATTTATTGTTGATTTCATACATACAGTCATACAACTGGACATAAAAAACCATTTCAACCCAAATGAACTGAAGACTCCAGAAGCTTTTTCAATATGATACATATTTTTACAATATGTCCACAAACTAAGACCCTAAAAGGTTAGGTCAGAGTTAACTACTAGCACTTAAGGTGAGCCATAGCTTAGCCTAATATTTTGGTTTCTGTGCTCTAAAAACTATTTGCTTGGGAACAGCAACAGCCCAAAAGCTATTCTACCAGTTCTAAACTGAATAAGAGAAGTCAAACCAATCAGTACATTCAAGTACATTAAACATAATGAATAAGCTGCTACGTGTAGATGTGAAGATTGCGGACTACAGGAATGTGTATTTCTATACTGTCCTACATATCAACAAGAGAGACAGACTTCAAATTACACTCCAAACGAATCACATGACATGATGAGGTATTAGAGAAATGTTTCAGATGAGTTCAGGTGATGTAGGGTACAGGGCTATTATATCACTACCTTCAAGCACCGCAACGCTCTCCCAGACCGTTAGGTGTACTGGCATTCATGGTGTTCACAGTTACAGTAACAATGCATTTGTTTGATAAAGATGGGTGTAAATTAAAAATCCCAAATCCAATGATCAATTAAGCTATAGGGTCCCAGTATATGGTTATATGCTGTTACGACAGCCGCTAATGCCAATGCAAGTGTGGAAATCAATAAACAAGGAATAGTAATGCAGGCTTCTGAAGTATTTAGGTGTTGACATATGAAACAAAGGAAACAACATTATGCAAAGTCAGCTAAAGTGTATAGAGTACAACTTGAAGCAGACTGGATCTCAGGACTGCTCTATGCGCACCGTACAGGCTGCTGCACGGTGCGCAGGGCAGGCCTTTCAGGGACAAAGCTCAACACTTTATTGACAATGCTACAATAGAATATTTATAATACAATAATAACCATTTAGACTACACAGAGTACAATATAAGTAGGCTAGTTGTAATACTCATAATTAATTAATTATTATTATATTATTATTATGACCAATATAATGAACATATAATCACTGCATAATTTGGCATATTTTCGGGGAACGAAATAGAGGAAAACATTGGGCTGTTTTGAACAAACCTGAGGAGCCTAATTTAATGTACGCACTGCAGGGCACAGCGCGTCGCCCTTGCGGTGCGTCTCCCACAAACAGGTCAGGGTCTTGTTCTGTTTGCAGTGGCTATTATTATTATTACTGCTCTCCCACTATTGACGTTTAGAACATTGTTATTCCTTATTGATTGCACAACTTTGTTGCTGAGCGTTCATGAGAGGCGCGATCCAACTGACGGCGTATTAATTAAATCTACCAGGCCCAAAATAATATAGAATTACATGAAGAAACAATAATAAGTCATTCCTCCAATGCCGTGGATATGACAATAGATGCTACAGCTGCTAGAAGGGAAACAAACCTTCCTCCTGCTCCAGTCCACATCATTCAAACTGGAGACTTCTCCACCATCAGATTCCCCTTCACCAGTTCATCAAACAATGGCAAAGCCTCTTCTACATGTATTATTATTATTATTATTATTATTATTATTATTATTATTATTATTATTATTAGTTTGGTCTCTTCATCTTCTCTCTGTTCGCCCTCTTGATCCTCAAACAGCAGTCATATAGCACACAATGTGGCGCAAATCTAATAGACTAATAGGCTCTGTGTTTCAGACTGAGATTTTACACGATGAACAAATGGAATTATTGAAGAAAAACAACAAATATAGCAAAGTCACCTAAGATGTGTGAAAACCGCCGCCAAAATGGACAAACGTGGTAATATATGGTATATATGGTAATAATGTGGTATACAGACATAATGCAGTCAATCTGACCGCTATGGCACTTGAAGGTATAACTGTTCAGAAATATTTTGTCTTTTGATTTAGAACCTCCAAACCTTGTGAAAATAAAATTAACACATATCTAGGAAAAGTCATGGAGTGGAGGCCTCATACTCTTTATTTGAACAGAATATAATTTTATGTCATAGTATAGTAACCGTTGTGATCCACACTCCAATCCAGAACAATCCAACCGCCGTAACAACAAACAACAAAAACAACAACAAAAGAAGAAGCAAACAGACAAAACTCAAAGCTGTGCTCGGCAGGTGAGAGAGGATCTAACACCCCTATTAGACACGAGAATGGAACAGTCCGTTGGCTGTGACGCGAAACACGGCAAAATTTGACGTCTTACCTGTCAACGACGTCAAAAAGTAACGTGTCAACACGACAAAACACTATTTTTCGCGTGACCGTGCATATTTGCGTTGCTGAATTAGCATATTGGCTTTGACTATGACGGATCATGAGAAGATCATTCCCGATTCTGAACTCTTGACTGAGACAGAATTAGAACCGCCAGCGCAGATGGAACGGCCTGTGGAACAGCCTGGAAAGAAAAAGCGCTTCAGGAAAAAATAAGCTTCTTACAAAAAGAAAGAAATGGGAAATTAAAAAGAGCATGGAAAATCAAAGATACAATTGTTGATTTGATGGAAGAGGTAAAAGGTACATTTGAAAAATATAATACTCTCTGTGCTGAAGCAAAACAGAATCATGAAAAGTTGTTGGGGTTATTACCTAAAGAAGAGGTGGAAAAACATGATATGTGGTATAAGGTAAAAATGCTCAGTGCTCAGTGTAGTCCAGGGTATACGCGGGTATACGGCGTATACCCACTTATTTTTCAGTCAGCATTGCGTATACCCACTTCTAAATTCCCCCGTATACGCGGGTATACGGCGTATACCCACTTCTAAATTCCCCCAGATGCGCACCATTCAGTAGTAGTAGTGGACGCGCGACGGGTGCTGAAAGCGCGGGCCGGGCCATTGGTAGATGAGGATCGCAGCGTTCAGCAACCCCCCCCCCCCCCCTCCCGGCCAGGCCATTGGTAGATGAGGATCGCAGCGTTCCCCCCCCGGCCAGGCCATTGGTAGATGAGGATCACAGCGTTCAGCACCTCCCCCCTGTTACGGCCAAAATCATTG
>PIJE02001423.1:0-28543 GCA_002895965.2 Coryphaenoides rupestris
GAAGAGCAGAGACTAACAACAACCTCTCTGTTCCCGATACGTTTCGCCGCCGTCACGCTCCGCCTGTGCTTGACATGCAAGATGCGCGCTGCGGCCCCGGATCAGCGGATGAGACTCCCTGATTGGTCAGAAATGTGCCGGGAGTTTTTTTTTGTTTTTTTTTTAAATCTAAACGGTCTCAAACAAACTCCAAGCAGATATTCTCTCAGAGCATTTCACTCACTCACAGCTGATGGATGGCTGTGGCATTTGTCAGAGATTAGACTCAAATTATAGCTCTGACATCTTTACCGACAGCACCTTTAACACAACGTGTCAATGTACTGCGTCATGTCAGGTATTTAGAGTTTAGTCATTTTAGATTTAAAACGGTTATGTCGGGGTTGATGTGGTTAGGTTCAGTTTAAAGGTTAGTCATCGTTATGTTTTATGTATTAGTTGAGACGTCGATAACTTTAGGTATTGGTTGTAGGCAGGGGATAAAGTTTAATAAATATTAGCCTACGAGACATGGTTAAGTGTTGGTATGTGCATGGTTTGGGTTGTTGGTGTAGATATGTCAGAAGCGATTTGGAGGTCAAAGGTTAATGTCCATGGATTGCCCATCTATCCCTCTCCTGCTGTATTCATTCAATGAGAAGCAAACTCTGGATACAACAGAATGTCGTTTTATTGCTTCCACCTAGTGGTGGGGGTGTGCTACTGCAATGCCGGGGGGGACGGACTCTGCAATTACATCATTAATGGCATGTGTGTGTGTGTGTGTGTGTGTGCATGTAAGTGGATGGAAAGAGAGATAGTGGAGCCGACAGGAAGGGAAGTGCAGAGAGAGAGAGAGAGAGAGAGAGAGAGATATGAATGAGACCACATGCTGAGTATCTATCTTTATGGGTCACACCCTTATGTAACTCTCTGTGTGTGTGTGTGTGTGTGTGTGTGTGTGTGTGTGTGTGTGTGTGTGTGTGTGTGTGTGTGTGTGTGTGTGTGTGTGTGTGTGCAGTCACTCCAGTTGTAGACATCCAGCCAGAGAGCGACCTGCCCAGGGAAGGGGAGAAGTTTTTATTTGCAGTGTAGGGCAATGGAAACCCCAGGTAAGGCACGTACACACCACACATGGCACACACACACACACACACACACACACACACACACACACACACACACGCACACACACACACACACACCACACACACACACGCACACACACACACACACACACACACATGCGTATATAGACCACCCCAATCATGCACACAGATACAACAACATTGACAATAACATATGAAGGCAGTTTCACACACACACACACACACACACACACACACGCACACGCACAACACACACACACACACACACACACACACACACACACACACCACACACACCACACACACACCACACACACACCTACATCATTATAATGAACCAGTTGCCAATCTATCCTATTGGATCTGCCTGTCCTCCTCCTCCACACACACACTCACACATACATACACACACACACACACACACACACACACAACACACACACACACACACACACACACACACACTGCCAGCCCTCCATTCTCCCGTCCTTCCGTCCTCAAATTATTTCTCCACGAATGCCTCGTTCGCTCGCTCACTCACTTACTCGCTCACTCCCAACCACACTCCCTCAACCCCCGCCCCCCTCTCTCTCTCTCTCTCTCCCTCCAGTCACCTACGCACCTACTCTCCCTCCTCCTCCTCTCCCTGCCCCTACCCTTTCCTATATCTCTGTCATTGTACCCCACCCCCCTCCAACACACACACACACACACACAAGAAAAAAGCCCACCTCCTCCATCATCACCCTGACAACCGCTTATCACAGGACTTCAAGGAGAAGGGCGCGCACGCAGGCGAGCGGGAATTTGGTTTTCGCTCGATTGATTGACAGTTGAAACATATTGGAGACGGGCGGGGGAGGCGGTGTTTGGTTGGTGATTTTTTTTCTTTTTTTTGTGAAGGTGACTTTACGAACAGGTGCTTCTAGAGGGGAGGGGCGGGGGGTGGGGTGGGGGGGGGGTGTGGGAGGAGTTGCTCGGGGGTTATTGGTTCAATTCACAGCGACTGCAATGACGAACACTGCCCTTAGCAATCCTAATTCCCTTTCGGTCGTAGACACTGGAAATGTGGCGGTTGCTTGTGAGTTATTTATTGTCCGCTGTGGTGTGTTGTGCCTGTGTGCTGACGGCCGGTGTAACCTGTGGGCCTTGATGACCCATGCCACCACCGCAGGTGTGCAGCCTCACTCAGCACCGGGCTAATGGGCCCAGGGCCAGGTGGGGCTGCATAAACCAGCCCCCAAAACACACACGAACTCCACGTACACGTTAAACCTACACATGTACATTAAACTTGGAACTTATTTGGAACTTAAGCTGTTTTGCCGATAGTCTACAGAATAATACGGACTCATGCCGAGGCAAAAGGCCGTAACCTCCATTTGATCTCACCTTGTTTATCGCATGATGATAAAAATAACATTTGGTGAAATCTAGTGGTATATATAATGAGACTGTTCACTAATATAACATGAATAAAACTAAATAAATCAACGTGTGGTGTCTTAGGAGCCCCACGTTGATTGTACATTACCAAGTCGCCTTGTTGCCAACATTTGTATTGACAAAAAGAACAATATATGTCCTTTCCTGCCTCCTAAAATCGCAAATTGTAACTAAATTCAGGCAAACAGTGGTGCTTGCCACGGTCCGGTAGGCTTGGCGTATACAGTACAGCCCTCTGCAAATGTGAACCACTTCCCACAGACCTACAGCCCTGGGCTCACACAGTGCTGGGCGGTCAGATTAGGTGTACACTTTGCAGCAGAGCGAACCACAACTAGTTGGGGAGTTGGCTCACTTTTGCAATCCCTATTGCTATCTGATCAGAAGAGCATTGCCTGGTGTGCCCCGGTGGTGCTGGTGGTGCTGCTGGTGGTGGTGCTGGTCGTGCTGGTGGTGATGGTGATGGTGGAGTTGGCTGATACTAAGTTTCGGTCACTGAAAAAATAATGATGGCAGCCAGGCGATGTTTCCGCTGTGCCCCGGCTCGCGTAGGCAAAGAAAAACAGACGAGAGAGAGGCATTGAATCAAATATTTCTCCCGCTGTAAATTAATTATTTCCCACATCCAAATATTATCTGGAATCTTCAGACAGGAAAATATTAGTTTCCTTCTCTCTCTCTCTCTCTCCAAAGGGCAGCGAAACAAAGCCAGAAGATGCTTCATGCTTTGGCTTTCCACAGCTTTTTCAAGTTACTGCAGACACCACCCACTATTGTTTAAAGACACAGTAAACCCAGAATATGTATCCACATGATGAAATAGGTGTTCATTGTTCCAAGAATGTACAACAAAAAAACCCAGATAATGGCCAAAAGTGAAGTCAGGGCAGAACAGTCCTTGCTATGCACTTATTTTCTCGCAATTTCTACCGATTTGACCAATACAGCCCCCCCACCCCCACCCCTCCCCCACCCCCCCCACCCCCCACCACCCCTCCCTCAGTCCTAACCCTGTAAATATCGTCGTCCGCGGATGAATTCTCAGACCACCAATCTATCAATCGATGGGCTTGACAGAGATGTATGGAAAGAGAGAGATAGAGCGGTCGTCTGGAGGTTCATTAGACGGCCCGTTAACACAGAATCAATTTTCACTTCTTTTTCCGTCTTCGCCGGGGACATCAAAATGCCCTTCGATGTGTCACCCCCTCGCCGCGGCACAAAACCAAGTGGCTTCTGGCGGTCCGAGCGGATGACGTGTGTGCGGTGTGTCACGCGGTCGGGGGGGAAGATGTCCACACGGATGCAGATATTTCTTTGTTTCCTTTCAGATGTCCTTTGTTGCTTTGTTTCCCACCCACAACACTGTGTCGGTGTACCACCACATCTCTTGCATTGCTACATTTTCCGGGTGCATAAATTGTACCGAGCCAATAATAATTATAGGAATGCACTTTATTTATGCGTCCATTCTCTGCATCCAACTATCCGCCCACGATGTATACAGAATAGAAAACAATTGAAAGCAAAACAGTTAGAATAGAGAGAGATAAGAGATTAGTAATAAGGGATGGGGGTGGGGGTTGGGGGGGCGGGGGGGGGTGGCAGTGCATCACCAAGCAGCGTACTGCGCAAAAGATAGTAGATGATAGACGGGTTCTAGAACGGCGCTGCAGTGGAGATCTATAGAGCGCTCCATTCCCACTCCCTAACTTACTCCCGGGTATATCCCCGTTGAAACTATAACAGTGGATGTGTTTTCCTATGCAGGAGAACACATCCATTCAAGGCATCATAAGAAGCCATTACTTCTTCCTGCCAAGAGCTTCTTTCACCGGCATTTGTTTGGAAAAATGATCCCAAAAGTGGCAGTTGATAACAGTATTTTTTGAAACAATATATATGTATATATATATATATATCGGTAAGATAGATTGGTAGTGTTTTCACACACGTCTTATTTACTTCTAGATTTGTTTGTGTATATGGTATGCATATATTGTATATATAGTATATATATTATATATATGTGTGTGTGTCGCAGTTGAATTAAGATAAGTATCAATGGCCTCCTCTAACATCTTTGTTTTGACCTCTGTCAGGATCAGGCTGGTCTCCTAGATGAGGTAAGTATTGACAGGTGGCTGCGGCCGCCACAGCGGAGGATTATAAAAATAGATCACAGGAGAGGCGTGGCTTATCTCCCGTGGACTAGCAACACAAATACTGTGAGGGCGGCCTCAAATGAAATCACCTGATAAGAACGAGCGTATGTGTGTGCGTGTGTGCGCGTGTGTGTGTGTTGTGTGTGCGTGTTGTGTGGTGTTGTGTGCGCGGAGGGATGGAGAGAGGGAGTCAAACGGAGAGGTTTGGCAACGGTGAGCCAATGACTCGTGACGCAGGAAAAGGTTGAGATGCAGAGGGACCAAAAAGAGGAAGGAGAAGGAGAGAGAGAGAGGGTATGTGCTTGCTCGAGAGAGAGAGAGGAGAGAGAGGAAAGGAGAGAGAGGAGAGAGAAGCGGTCTCTCTCTCTCTCTCTCTCTCTCTCTCTCTTTCTCTCTCTCTCTCCCCCTCCCTCTCTCCGTGTGCGCGGCTGCGGCAGCCAATCAAATTGGATAGCGGTGGCCCCCGCGGCTGTCACTCTCAAACCCAATCACCGTGGCGACACCTTTACCCTGACACATCCACCCCCCCCCCCCCCCCCCCCCCACTCCCTCCCTCTCGCTTCTCGCCTCTCGCTCTCTTTCTCAAACACATTCACACACACCCACGCACATACACACATACACACACGCACGCACACACATGCACACACACACACGGCACACACACACATGCACACACACATGCACACACACACACACACACACACACACACAGACATGCACACACACACACACACACACACAAACACACGCGCACAAGCTGCACTCCCCAAAAGGGTTCAATAAAAAACTCTGAATCCATTCGGGGAGGCAATCCCAGCCCACTTGTCTTCAGGGGTCGCCCCGCTGCACCGGGTCCAAACACTTACAATATCACAATCTGTAACACGCCGCACCCGGACACCCCCGCCGCCGCCCGCCCCTTTCTAATAGAGGGGAATGGAATTTAGCCAAATCCCCGGCTATGGCGCGCGCTCATATTGCATTCCATTTGGTTACTGGAGGTTTTATTGCGTTTCCTACGCCTATCTATTTGATCAGAGAGAACCTGCAAGTGCTTCACAATTGCATCCTCACTTCCCGTATGCGGGACATTAGTCAGCTCTGGCATGGGAAACGCTGGCACACTGTTGGCTGATGGGCCGCGCAATCCACTCGCGCACGCACTCACACACACACACACTTGGACCTATAGAACCATACACACACACACACACACACACACACACTTGGACCTATATAACCATACACATACACATACACACTTGGACTTATAGAATTCATACACACACACACACACACACACACACACACACACACACACACACACACACTTGGACCTATATAACCATACACATACACATACACACACACTTGGACCTATATAACCATACACATACACATACACACATACACTTATAGAACCATACACACACACACACACACACACACACCACACTTGGACCTATATAACCATACACATACACATACACACAACTTGGACCTATATAACCATACACATACACATACACACATACACTTATAGAACCATACACACACGCGCACACACACAACACACACACACACACACACACACACACCACAGACCTATAGACTCATGTACACGTACACACACAAACACATCACACAAACACATCACACAAACATAAACATATAGACTCACACTCAGACACACACACACACACACACACACACACACACACACACACAACACTACCACCAGGTATAGACCCTCTCAGCACATGCACACACACACATGCACCACACACACACACACACACAGGCATAGACCCTCACACATGCACACACACACACACACACACACACACACACACACACACACACACACACACACACAGGTGTCGACCCCCACACACAGACATACACAAAGAAACATAAAAGTTCTTTCCTCCTCATACCTCAGCACAAAGCTGCCCTGGTCACTGCCATGTAATAGGATCCCACTCATCTGATGCTCTGTGAAGCACGGCTGCTCATAGCGACATCAGTCATACAAATAGCTCAAATAATAATAATAATAATAATAATCATGCATCTCTCTCCATCTATCTGCCGATGTCTATTTACTACATTCAGATATGCGTGTGCGTGCACAATTCTTTTGTAGCCGTCAATTAGGGACACACACACACATACAGGTAGGCAACAACACAAATACGCATTAATGGACCCTGGTCACATTGGTCACCTGGTCACGAGCCCATCCAACACCTGAATGTCAAGGAAGTCATTTAACAAAACACTGCAGCATCGTCCTCCTTAAGGCTTCACAGCTCCTGAATAGATTTGTGTTTTCCCTTCTTTCGGGCAAATGACAAAATTGCACATTTAATTAAGTACCTTACTTTTTTGCGGGTATTGTGTGTGTGTGTGTGTGTGCGTGGGTGGGGGGGGGGGGGGGGGGGCGAGGGGGCGAGGGGGAGGGGGAGGGGGGATTTGATCTCCAACTTACAGGTAAAGCCTGTTCTGGATTTAGATTGTAATTATTAAGGCTCTGCATATATTTCCACAACAAATTCTTTATCCGGGCTCATCCCACTCATGGCAACTTCCTCACAAATGCACGAAGAGCGCAAGTGTGTTCTTCCTCAATCTGTTCCCCTCCCCTGCTCATCCTCTCCTCCTCTCCTCCTTTCCTCCTCTCCTCTCCTCCTCTTCTCTTCCTCAGTCCACAGGAGCCCATTCACACTTAAACAAATGTGACGTTTTAACTGTCTGTCCCCTTCTAAACTTGTCACAAAAGTACCATTTAAATAGATGTTCCATCTCATGTCAATTAAGGGCCTGTTCACACCGGTCCGTCTTTTATCAAATATAGACATTGCCTTTGTTGCAGGACATTTTTCCATGCCAAATTTTTTTGGGCCGAGCGGAGCGCTTCCAAAAGTTGAGAATAGTTACAATTATGTGCGTATGACGCGGGCCGCTTTTTATCAGCTGACCAATTGCAACGAAGAAGAGTGGGGCTACGTAGCAGGCGTGCAGATTGCCACAACAACAAGAACAACATTCAAGATGAAGATTATACCGTTCTCGCTACTGTCGGAAAGGTTCCTGATATTTCACTCACATATCAAGACAAAATGACCACAATGTCAACCACAAAGAAGCCCTCGTGTTGAACTGACCAATGTTGTTATGGAAACCAAATGCGCATCGCTAGATCTACTTCAGCTGCACTTGTCCTCCTGTGAACAACACAGCGTAACCTTCGATATGGTCGTCTCCCCCTTTGTGTTTCCCCCCCCCCCCCCCCCCCCCCCGTCCCCCCACAGCCCCCTGTCCTATGTCTGGGAGAGGAAGGACGGGGAGATCCCAGTGCTGGCCAAGGTGGACGGTGCCTTCTTGGTGTTTGAGACGCTCAACAAGTCGGACAACGGCGTGTACCTCTGCCAGATCGACAACGGCATCGGCAAGAGCCATGGGGAGTACACGCTGCAGGTCCAAGGTACGTAGAACACGGGGAACTTACGGAACGGAGGAGGAGGAGGAGGAGGAGGAGGAGGAGGAGGTGCAAGAGGGATCCGGGAACACAGAGGAAAGGAGAGCCCTGGGATGATGATGTGTTTCCTTGCTGTGTTTTCCGTTTCGTGCCTCTGTTTTAATTCTTTTGTGTCCTCCTCCGTCCTCTTCTCTTAATGAAGGTTGGTGGTTTGGTGTGGCTTTGCTTTTTCTTTGTCACATGTTTCATCTTTTGTTATTCATCTTTTATTTCTCATCTTTTATTTCTCTTCTGACGTTTTTCTTTTTGTCGTTTCTTTTCTCTTTCCTCCTGCCTTCATTCGATCATTTGGTCTGGTTTTTTCTTTTGTTTTTCTCACGCGCTTTTCCATCCGCCCATTTCTCCACCGCTGCCGCAATTGCTTACGCTAATTCTGACACTAACGCTATCGCTGACGCTAACACGACTGCCACCAATAACCCGCGACTCCATTGCTCGTGTTGTGGACGTCACTGCACTTTTTCACTTTGCCCTGCCCCCCCCCTCGCTTGTCGTCGTGTGACATGCGTTTTTTCCACACTGTTTGCCGTTGACCCGCCCCCCGCCCCCCCCGGTGTTGCTCCACCGCTGCCAATCACTCCGTGCTCCTCCTCCTCCCTTACCCCACTCTGTCCCACGTCGTCTCCACCCGAGAAGATCTGGCAGACCTGGACGCCTCCCCCTCCCCCTCCTCCTCCTCCTCCTCCTCCTCCTCCTCCTCCCCTCTCTACCCCTCCTTGAACAGCCCCTGAATCCTCTCTCCCTCCCCCTCCTCCTCCTCCTCCTCCTCCTCTTCCTCTTCTTCGCCCCTCCCGCCACTGCCGCCTCCCCGGCGCCCCCGATTCATCAGACCCCCCTCCCCCTCCACCGCACCACCCTCCTCCCCCCTCCGTCGTCTGGGAGGAGGAGGAAGAGGAGGAGGATGCCCGGCCCTCCTCCCCCCCACCACCACCACCACCCACCAACACCACCACCCTGGCTCTCCAACGCCCTGTTCCCCGACCTGCCGCTGTCCCCCTCCGCCGGCTCCCCCTCCCCCTCCCCCTCCGTGTCCCCCCGCGTTCCCCCCTAACTCCACAGTGCCCGGTCGACCGAATGGACCGTACACCTTCACAGGTAAAACCAAAACAACAACAACAACAACAACAACAACAGCAACAATTAACAAACAAAGAAGCCCGGCAAAAGCACGAGTTAGTGAGTGTGTTAGCTGTGGCGCGCACGTGTGCGTAGGCCGGTGTGTGTGTGTGTGAGCACATGCTGCCCAGCACTGTGAACATAATGGGTGGAGAGAGCAACTTCAGCAACCCAGTGGGGAGACAAACACGCAATCATGTGACTGCCACAAATAGAGATTCGCTTCCAGTGCGTGGAAAACGTGTTGGCCGTTTGTTTGGACACGCAGACCACACACACACACACACACACATACTGTACATACACACACGCACACACACACACACACACACACGAGCGCGAAGCAAGCAGGCGCCTGTTCGTCTGACGACATCTCAATTATATATGTCTCTCTTTGTTCTTCTTGTTTTCTTCCCCGTCCCAAAACACCCACGTGTGCAACGTGTGCGGTAACTGCTTTCATCTAACTCTCCAACATCCACCCACCCACCCACCCACCTATCCGTCCATCCGTCCATCCGTCCATCCATCCCATCCACCCATCCGCTTGGGAAGATCCGGGAGTGGATGTACCAGGTATAAACGTTTTTCCACCATCGCTGTATGTCTCTGTGCTCGATTGGCTCTGTCCTGTCCGCCTGTCCCTGCGTTCTAATTTGGTCAGTCTGTCTGTCTCTTTCTCTCTTTATCTATACATTTATCCCTCTATTTATCCATCTATCTATTTGTCTGTCAGGACCTCACGACGATAGCTTTAAACCTCTGCCTTCCTCTACCTCCTCCTCCTCCCTCCCTCCTCCCCCTCTTCCTCTCTCCTCCTCCTCCTCCTCCTCTCCCCCTCTCCTCCTCCTTCCTCCTCTTCCTCTCCTCCCTCCTCCCCTCCTCCTCCTCCTCCTCTCCTCTCTCCTCTTCCTCTTCTTCCTCCTCCTCCCCCTCCTCCCCTCCTCCCTCCCCTTCTCCCCCCCCCTCCCCCTCCACCCACCACCCCTCCTCCCCCCTCCGTCGTCTGGGAGGAGGAGGAGGAGGAGGAGGATGCCCGGCCCTCCTCCCCCACCACCACCACCACCACCACCAACACCACCACCCTGCTCTCCAACGCCCTGTTCCCCGACCTGCCGCTGTCCCCCTCCGCCGGCTCCCCCTCCCCCTCCCCCTCCGTGTCCCCCGCGTTCCCCCCTAACTCCACAGTGCCCGGTCGACCGAATGGACCGTACACCTTCACAGGTAAAACCAAAACAACAACAACAACAACAACAACAACAGCAACAATTAACAAACAAAGAAGCCCGGCAAAAGCACGAGTTAGTCAGTGTGTTAGCTGTGGTGTGCACGTGTGCGTAGGCCGGTGTGTGTGTGTGTGAGCACATGCTGCCCAGCACTGTGAACATAATGGGTGGAGAGAGCAACTTCAGCAACCAGTGGGGAGACAAACACGCATCATGTGACTGCCAACAAATAGAGATTCGCTTCCAGTGCGTGGGAAACGTGTTGGGCCGTTTGTTTGGACACGCAGACACACACACACGCACACACCACACACACACACACATACTGTACATACACACACGCACACACACACACACACACACACCGAGCGCGAAGCAAGCAGGCGCCCTGTTCGTCTGACGACATCTCAATTATATCATGTCTCTCTTTTGTTCTTCTTGTTTTCTTCTCCGTCCCAAAACACCCACGTGTGCAACGTGTTGCGGTAACTGCTTCATCTAACTCTCCAACATCCACCCACCCACCCACCCACCTATCCGTCCATCCGTCCATCCGTCCATCCATCCCATCCACCCATCCGCTGGGAAGATCCAGGAGTGGATGTACCAGGTATAACGTTTTTTCCACCATCGCTGTATGTCTCTGTGCTCGATTGGCTCTGTCTGTCCGCCTGTCCCTGCGTTCTAATTTGGTCAGTCTGTCTGTTCTTTCTCTCTTTATCTATACATTTATCCCTCTATTTATCCATCATCTATTTGTCTGTCAGGACCTCACGACGATAGCTTTAAACCTCTGCCTTCCTCTACCTCTGTCTGTCTGTCTGTCTGTCTGTCTGTCCTGAGTCTTCCATCGGCCCAACAAACCTATTAGTCTGACTGATTAGCTGTCAATCCGCAGCGTGACTGGCCCGGCCTGCTCCCCATCGCTCCCTTGTCTACGACTCGCTCCGTATTTCATGTGTCTCTCTCTGCCCCTCTGTCTGGCGGCTGTACTTGTTGGGGTGAGCGAAGGTGTGTGTTGCGCTCTGCATCTGTGACTCCTGTCTTTCTTGCGCCTGTCTGTCTGTCTGTCTGTCTGTCTGTCTGTCTGTCTTGGCTATCTGTTTGTCCGCCTCGGTTTGGGTGCTATTTGAGCTACAAGAGAAGGCTTGACTATTTCATACGCCTGCCTACGGCATGCAATTTTGCTTTTAACGCCAAGACTGTAGGCATTGCAGAGCGGACGCACACACATACTACATGCAACACGCAACACGCACACACACACACACACAACACAAACACACACCCACACACCAGCGCAGACACACAACATGCACGTACAATCACACACGGCAGCTTAACACACAGGCGCAAACGTCAACACATACAGAACTGCACAGGTACATGCACACATTGACGAGATGAACAACAAAAGGACACCCACTTAGGCGGTAAGTGTGTTGTCATGTTTATACGTCTTAACACTTATTAATGGCCACTTAGCATTGTTGTTCGTTCTCAGATGTTTATGGCATGCTTAGATAGCACGTCTGCCCAGCTTACTTATGCAGGCAACTTGGCAATTATGGAACTCGTTCTGTTCGTCTCGTAAATATGAATGCTGGAAAACAGCTCTATTCTTATCTTCAGGTACCACAGTTGATATATTGCTGCCTCTCCTTCAACAAATGTACTCTTTGTAAGTCGCTTTGGATAAAAGCGTCTGATAAATGCCCTCAATGTAAATGTAATGTACATGTACGGAAGGTACATTCACACCTCTCATGGGACAGATTGTGTACACATTGATGACATCTTAAGTGAGCAAACATTTACATGTCTGTGATTGAGTGTGTGTGCGAGTGTGTGTGTGTGTGTGTGTGTTTGTATGTGCATATCAGTGTATGTGTTTTAGGTGCACAGATTCTATATATATATATAATATTTATGTTTAGGTGTAAATTATTTTGGTTTGTGAAGTATGTGCGTGTAAGGTTTGTGTGTGTTGTGTGTGTGTGTGTGTGTGTCTGTGTGTGTGTGCGTGTGTGTGTGTGTGTGCTCATTTTGACCAATGTCTAGAAGCTCCTCTCATCCTAAACCCTCTCATCTCTACTTTTGTTGTCACTGGCCTTTGGATTTACTGTTGCCATGCCCTTTGACTCTCTAAATGGTTGAGCCATGAATCCCCCCCCCCCCCCCCCCCCTTCCCCAGCCCCCGGCCCCTGTGATTGGCTGTTGACACTCTGTATTGTCCACTTAGTTTCCCCAGTGCTGCTAGTGTCTCACGTTTGTCAGGACTTCAATGGGACAAAATATAGTTCCTTTTCCAGGATTTTCATTGGCTGGTTTTTGAGACACCTTCTCTCTCTCTCTCTCTCTCACACTCTCTCTCTCTGGCTGCATTCGAATAGTAAAAAAAAAATAGAAAATCCTAATTACTTTACCTTAACCCCGTCGTGAGTTCAAGGAAAGATGGAAAGGAGAATTCATAATGACTTAGTAAAAGACAACTGTGCAGATACGTCATTATGCGATGGCGCATGTTATGGATATGGGTCTGCTGTGGTGAAACTACAATCATCTGAAGATACAAAAAGCGCATCTTAGAAATATATTAAAATGTATTAATTCATTACCAACATTGGAATTGACATAAGAAAGCAATATAGCCGACCAGTATAACGGTCACAAAAGTTAAATGAAATGCTTGTCACGTTGAGAAAGGTTGCTCACACTCATCCTCCTGTCCGCTCATACAGGGATCCCAGTTAGTGTGATTGTTTACATGATGATCGGTAGTTTCTGTGAACAGCAAAATACCGATCATTCACATCAAATGCTTTGATTCACATGCTTTCATCCATTTTGATGTGAATGATGATCCAATCCACAGGTGAATGGAACGAGTCAGCCACTAACGAGCTCACCGTAAAAAAGCAACAAAGTCGGAGCCAAAACTTTTTGGTAAATAATTAATAATCACAGAGCGGTTCGGAATCGTTTGAGAACAAAAGATACCGTTAATTCTGGGATTTAAAGCGGGATCTGGAGCAGCCAGTCCTCGGCGTAGGCTACACCAGACGTTTTAAATGAATATTTCATCGTGAAATGATGATGGCATCTGTTTCTGTCGTCTGGCTTCTCGTCTTGTTTTTTGTTATTGTTGTTGTTGTTGTTGTTGTTGTTGTTATTATTTTAAATCTTTGTCCGGTTTTGCCGCAGGACAGGCGAGGCCATTTTTAATTGACAGCTCTTTACTTGTCTGTGTTCTTCTGCTGCCTCTCCGCTCGCATCTCTATGTCACTCGGCCCATTATTTTCCTCCCTCGCTCTCCCTCGTTGCTCTCTTTCATCATCTGTCGACTTGTTCCGTGACCCTCTACTTCCACACACACACACACACACACACACAACACCCACACACAGACAGACAGACGCCCGCACGCACACACACACACATATTCTCGGTCTCTCTTCCAGCCTCTGCATTGAATCCCTGACTCACACTATTTCCTGTTTTCTCCCGTCCTCTCTCAGCCTAATGTGATGCTAACCGCCCTTCCTCCTCGTCTCCTTTGGTGCACGACCCTCTCCTCTCCCACATCCTCCTTGTCCATATGCGCCTCGTACTTCTGTCTCCCCCCTTTCTCTGTTTCCTCTCTCTATTTGTTCTTTCTATCTCTGTGCCTCACTCTCTCTCTCTCTCACACACTCTGTCTGTCTCTCTCTCTCTCCTCTCTCTCTTGCTTGACTCACACACTTTCCCTTTCTCTCTCTCTTTTCCTCTCTTTCTCTCCCTCTCTCTCACTATCTGTCTCACCCTTTCTCTGTCTCTGTCTGTGTCCTCCCCCCTCTCTCTCTCTCTCTCCCCTCTCTCTGTCTCCCTCTCTCTCTCTCTATCACTCTCTCTCACTGTCTGTCTCTGTGTCTCTCCCTCTGTGTCTCTCCCTCGCAGACCCCACAGCCATGTCGACCTCTTCAGGAGTGGACCACGCCGTGATTGGAGGAGTGGTGGCCGTCATCGTCTTCATCCTGCTCTGCCTCCTCATCGTCCTCGGCAGATACCTCATCAGACACAAAGGTCATACACCGCTAGTCTCTCTCAATTCAATTCAATTCAATTCAAGAGCTTTATTGGCATGGGAAACGTACATTTACATTGCCAAAGCGAGTGGTAAATACAATCAAATGTATAAATATGAGTTTGTAAAGTATACTTATAAAGAACAAAATATATACACGTAAGTATAAGGTCTCTCTCTCTCTCTCTCTCTCTGTCTCTCTATCTCCATTACACAAACACACCAACACCCGCACACACACATACAGTATACAAACTGTATCTATGTCAGCGGAGCGCCCTCTAGTGTACACACAGGGCATAACAGATGAATGAAAAGCAATCACAGCCCTCATGGATGAGCTGCAATGCCAAGCACTGTACACACAATGTATTATTAAATTATTTTATTTTGTTCATTTGTGAATGCTGTTATTTGTGTCTGTGTGTGTGTGTGTGTGTGTGTGTGTGTGTGTGTTTCAGTTATCACATCTATAAGAACGCAATATGAAAGGCTTATGTAGGCTCTCCCATTCGTAAGGCTAGCTTGTGTGTCGAACCAACTGTTGACCCCGCAATAACCGCTGATGCGCACTACACACATTTAAAATATAAATAAATAAAGACAATAAATAAAAACTCTCAGAGTTCAATATTTTCAACTCCAAGCCCCTGGGCTGGCCCAGCACTGACCTCTCCAACCAAGACCAATTGATTTGACTCCGTATGGGGAGTGGATTGTTTACCACGATAACTCTTAGCACTGACTTTTTCTTTTTCAAGCAATAAAAGAGTCTGAAGGACCCAACGTTGGCATCAGACCTTATTCTCCCTCAAGGGATCAGAGACAACACAGTACAGCCTAAAGTATGCTGCAAAGTAAAAAGCATCTAGCTACATGTATCAGTCTCTCTTCCCCTCTCTCTCTTTTCATAAATGCGTCTCTCTCTCTCTCTCTCTCTCTCAATGTCTCTTATTTGCTGTCTCACTCTCTCTTTATCAATGTCTGTTGCTCTCTCCCGCTCTCTTTATCAATGTCTCTGTCTCTCTCTCTCTCTCTCTCAATGTCTTTTATTCGCTCTCTCACTCTCTCTTTATCAATGTCTCTGTCTCTCTGTCTCTCTCTCTCTCTCTCTCTCTCTCTCTCTCAATGTCTTTTATTCGCTCTCTCACTCTCTCTTTATCAATGTCTGCTGCTCTCTCCCTCTCTCGTTATCAATGTCTCTCTCTGTCTCTGTCTCTCTCTCTCTCTCCCTCTGTCTCTCTGCCTCCCTCTCAGTGTCTTTCATATTGTTTTATTCACATGACGTGTAGATGATTTACAGCGTGAGGATGTACACAAATGACCCTCAGTAATAACATGAAAACAGATGAGACACAAACAAATCGATCGCTATAACGACCACTCAAACTAAATGACCCCTCTCCCCCCTCTCTCTTGCTCTCTCTCTCTCTCTCTCTCTCTGTGTGTGTGTGTGTGTTACCGGTCCACCAGGAACCTACTTGACCCACGAGGCGAAGGGCTCGGACGACGCCCCTGACGCGGACACCGCCATCATCAACGCGGAGGGCGGCCACTCCGGCGCAGAGGACAAGAAGGAGTACTTCATCTAGAGGTGGAGGCAGGAGAATGAGGAGCAGGTGTAGATGGAGCAGAAGTCAAGGGGAGGAGGAGGAGGAGGAAACGGATATGTGGTTGGTTGGGGGGGGTGGGGGGACTGGGTTTTGAAAAAAAAAACAAAAAAACGAGAGGACGAGGGGAGGAAGCCTGACAAGGAAGGAAAGAAGGAAGGGGAAAAAAAACGGCCTCCATTTTGTTCTTCGTTTCTTTTCTTTTTTTCATCTTTTGTTTTGCCCACAGTGCATGGCCCCTCTGCTTCGTCAGAGGATGGGGGGAGGGGGGACACATGGACGGTGGAGATGCGGGTGTGGGGGGGGGGGCGGGGGGAGGGCGGAGAGGGTGGGGGCCGCCAAAAAAAGATGGATGATGATGAGGACAGTGTTGATGATGAGGACGGTGATTGGACGGAGGTGCCCGGCGGTGGGTAGGGGTGGGGTGGTGGGGGTGGTGTCTGAACGAGCTCCACCTTGTACGACGACCTTCTTTACATTATTATTACAGGGAAGTGAAGATTTTGCACTGTCACACAGACTAAACCATGTCACGCACACACACACACACACACACATACACACATACACACGCTCACATACACACACATGCTCGCACAGAAGCAAACACGGACAGACACGCGCACACACACACACACACACACACACACACACACACAACCAAACAACCAAATGTGGACAGAAGGCCGAGGTGTGTCTATATCCATCACGCATGTGAAACAAGCTGTTGTTACACGCTTCACGTGGAAGCGCTCCTCGATCGATCCTGATTAACACAAACTGTGGGTCTGTTGGTTGCTTTGTTTATTTGTCGTTGTTTACTCGAATGCATTCTTCTAACATGTGTTTTTGAATTGCTCCTAACTCTTGTCACCACTGGCCAGGCCACAACTGTACAACTACAACTTGTTTTTTTTTTTTTGGGGGGGGGGGGGGGGTTTCTGTTACTTTTGTTTCCTAAAATTGTAAAAGACAAATTCCAATGTGTCAAGATTTCCTCCTGCAACTCGTCCTGAGGTACAAAATGTGTCAACAACCTGTTCAATCCGTTTATCTGTCAATCTATCTATCCATCTATCCATCTATCCATCTATCTATCTATCTATCTGTCTATATACGGTTCATGTCCGTTCTCCTCTCTGTTCTTTAATTTGTTTGTTCCGTGGAAACCTCTGGTGACGAGCAGATATGCTTGAGGTCAACGCCCTCCCGACACGCCCACAGCTCACGCAAACATCGACCACTACCACCCCCTACCTGGCGGGGGAGGGTGTGCCGCTATAAATATATAAATATATATAATTATATAGCATTCTTTTTACTTGACAGACAATGTTTGGTGTGTTGTAAATACAGTATCATCTCTCTCTCTCTCTCTCTCTCTCTCTCTCTGTCTCTCTCGGTCCTCTGTATCTCTATCTCTGTCTCTCAGCTGTTACTGCATTACGGTAACATATATACTCGATCAAGAGCCTGCCTGTTTTAAGTACATGCGTGGAAATGCCGAGTTGAAAAAAAAATACATTAAAAAAACTAACAAAAAACAATATTTGGAAAAGTAAAAAAATATAGTAACAACTGCAATGAAAACTAACGTTAACTGAAGATATTTGTTTGACAAACGTTTTGTTTTTTTCCTTCCTATTGTTTCGTTTTTTAGATTCATTTCTCTTTGTTGTTTTTCTCAGTGCGTTGCCGTCAGTGTTAAAATGTTTACAGTGTTAGTTGGTTCGTCTGCCAGTCTCGGTGTTCTATGAGTATGATTTCTGTTTGGCAGTGGGGACGAGGGGGTGTGCTTTGTACCAGGTTGGTTGTCTCTATTGTCTCCCTTCACTGCACCTACCTATTCTGACCTTTGACCTTGACATTGCTGTATCGTTTACTTTTTTCATCTGCCCCTCCCTTCCGCAGTTCAACATCCACCACACACACACACACACACACACACACACACACACTGAATGGGAAATATTCGTCATTTTGTGACTGCATTAAAAGCGCCCGGTTGAATAGCTGTCCTGTCAAAAGCTTTGCTAAACGTCCTCTTGTCCTCTAAAATAACTGGCACGGCGTCCTCCATGTTGGAAAGCAGACTTCCTCTCTTATTTCCAACCCCCAACCCCCCCGCCCACGTGCACGACCTGACCCCCCACCTGCACCCCCCCGCCCCCCACCACCCCCCACCCCCGAGGCGGCCAACCGAGCGGTGATGACGCAGCGGTCCTTCAAACCGCGCGGCCTCGCGAAACAAACCGAGCTCATTTGTTGCTTTTGTTGCTCGTAAGCAGAAAAGATTTTTCCTGCTTCGCCGCTACGTTACAATAAATGAAAAGTGTTTTGTACTCATTTGGAATATGACCTCAGTAACTGGCAAAGCGCTCGGCTGGGGCCCGGGCTGCCCGTGGAAATTGATCGCAATCTAACTAAGAGTTCTTAGGACTGTATCTGTGCCAAGGAGTTGGCCCGGGCCAGAGGGGTGCCTGGCCTGAATCTTAAGTAACCCCCCCCCCCGCCCCCCCGCCGAACACCACCACACACGCACACACACGCACACACACACGCGCGCAGAAGAAATCCGTCTGTCCTCCTTTCTCGTGTGTAACTTCTACTCGTCTATCTCTTTTCATTTTTTAATCAATCATGCTGACTCTGCCCCACTTTACCAATGTCAAACCTCTCCTCCTCAGCACCACCCCTCCCACCACCACCCCCCCACCACCCCCTTCCCCTGCTATCGTTGATCAATGTCTAATTCCCCTTGCTGCTCTCTCGCTCTTCGCTCCCTTCTTCTTGTTCTTTGTTCTCTCTCTCTCTGTCTCTCTCTCTCTCGCTCACCCACTCATAGCCGTAGATGTAGAGGTACATCCGTTTGCTGTGCACGGTGACACGTGAACAATACTTTCTGTACATTTTCTATGAGATCGTTCAGGGATTTGCTTTGCGTACGACTACCTGTCCCCACATTTGTTGCTAATTAGTCACCGTACAGCTCGCTCGCTAGCTAGCTGGCTGCTCAGAGTGCTACTTGCTATAGCTAGCCTGTACACGTTCCAGTGCTCACTCAAGTGTTCACGAGCTAGCTCTGATAACGATCAAACTGGCACAATGTTGCTATGTAAGCGAGCTGTACTGGTGACCAAGAATGTGGTATTGTGTATAATTGTGTTTTATTTTTTCCCCATTTGAGGTTACAGTATTAATTAGTATTGTAGTGGAGATCAGAGATAATGGTTTATTTGTAACAAGTGTAGCAAGTTTAGAATTAAGTGTAGGCTATGTGAACGCTCCGGACATGTAGGCTACATGGCATTTGTTTTTAAGGGCCAATATTGAAATAAAAACCACAAAATATATAAGCTTATTCTCTTCCATATGTAGCTGAACATGGGGGGGATGTAAAAGCTGATGAAGTGACATGTCTGTGAAATCTGTGCCGTTTTCATTTCCTTTTGTGACATCAGAGGGGGCTGCATTTGCATTTGACCGCTTACAGGACAAAAAAGCAATCTCGCTTTTTTTTTCTTTTTTTTTACTGGCGTTTGGCTACTGCCCAACACCCCATTACAGTAGCCAATCAGACCAGTTGTTCATTAACATTATTTATTTATTTATATCTGGCTATAATCACCATCAAATCAAGCGAATCCGTATGCTTTTTTTTAAGAGCGCGTGAATTTGTTCAATTTCCTAATAAATTGTAGGCCTATCATCATTTGGGCCCGTAAAAAAAAGTGTCCGGTAGACGGAGTCCGAGGACGTTTTATGCAATGCAGTGGCACCACAGCGCCAGACCGAGTTGGATCAATGTACCGATCGGTTGTAAAACTCGGTCCTATTTCCCCTCGTCTGTGTTTTCTGATACGAACAGCAGACCAGCTGAAGTGGTCCCCCGGCCTTTTTGAATGAAGACGGAGGCACTCCCGCCTCGTGTGACGGCGTAGCGTCGTTAAATGACTACTGGACCTGTATTTGCCTGTAAACGATGTTGTTCTATGATTTGTCTTCTTAGGTAATGTGCTAGCATGTAGGTTGCATGAGAAAAGGTTGTAAACGTGTAGGACATGAGAGGTGCCCCATGGCAACGCGTGTCTTTGAGATGAGACAAGAAAGACATGACCCCTGCATCCCTGATCCGCAGAGCAGCTTGTGTCGTACCTCACGCCCACTTGTAGGTCTACCGTATGCCTTCACTGCGAAAGTAGCTCTGAAAAAATAAATCATGTTGGCAAAATGTGTCATCGGTTCCGGGCCAGCTGGCTTTAATCTGGCATCACGATATGTAAATTAAATCACAGATGCAAGCTAATGTTGTATTGTCATCGTGGGACATGCAATAAACGCAGTTATTATTATTTTGTTTTCCAGCAGATTGGTGTATTAACAGCTAACTACCACCAGATGTCAGCAGATAGAAGCTTGTTTTTATTTCGGCGTCATACCAAACTGTCTTTTCTACGTCACCACCGCTCTCTCACCGACTCGTTTGGGCAACACAAGCCAGCTGCTGCCAGCTTCGTCTTTTTGTAGTCAAACAATTGACTCCTAGTTTTTGAATTGTTTTCTTTCAAAGGTGTGCATAGTCCGAAATGTGTTTTTTCTTCTTCATCTTTTAATTCAATCAATTTATTCTATTATTTGTTAGCTATTCAAACACTTGAATGTTAGAAGGTTAGATTTGACACTTAGGCTATATTATTTCTGCACTTGGACATTTTTATATAATTTCATGTATATAGTGTTGCCTTTACTGGAAACTTCTAGCGCACCTGTACACATTTGACACACACTGGGTACATGAACACACACACACACACACACACACCAGGAATATGCACAGCAGGCATGTTGTCTATGACTACAGTGTGTGTGTGTGTGTGTGTGTGTGTGTACAGTTAACCCAAAACAAATTCCGGAGACAATAGGCGTACTATATGTGTTGCGTTCATAAGGCGGTTATTTTAATGACTAAAACAGTGTTTATGTTTAGAATTATTGTTTGGATGACAAGTCTTCCTTTCGAATAAATAATCCATATCACTTAAGAATAGTGCTGTATGTTTATTTGTACTACGGCTGATGATGTCATCAAGGCGAGACCATACTATGTGCCATGGTGGTTTTGTGGCTGTTATGTTACAGGTTGACATTTTTTTCTACATAGACTTTTGTTTTTGTTATGATAACAGTTCAGTTGTGGAATTCAAATAAACATGCATTTGGTTTAAATATGTTATTTTTGTGTTTTTGTATTTTGTATTGACTTCGTTGAGATAGTTTTCGGTACGTCAGTATGTCAACATGTGCTTGTCCATGTCCAATCAAATAACAAGTTTTTAGTTATTATTTTGGTAGGTTATTTAGATGTCAATGTAGCAATCAGTAATATCATCAATATCAACATTAGCTGAGTTGTTGTTGTACATACTGTAGGGTCTTTCCTACTGTTCACTGCTTAAGACCATAGGACAGCCCAGGACCCGCATTCACAAAAGTACCTGAAGATAATTAAGATAGTTAAGATAATATTTAGCAGATTTTGTACCTTATCTTGATCCGGAAATACATAATCTGGCATTATCCAGTGGACAAAAGTAGCGGGGAAATCTGTATGACGGCAACATGGAGGAAAGGTAAACATGTTAATTTGCATACACTACCAAGTTCCCCTTTAAGAAGACATTTCTGTATTCCTATGAATGTTCTTAACTGCAATTCCTTATTATTTTCCTAAGAAACTAAGTTATTTTATTCCATTCTTAGGAACTTTATAGTCTCACTTTTGGGCTAGGATAAGTGAAAATCACTCAAGTAATAATCAAATAGCATACAGCTCGTGTGCAGTAGCCTAGACATATGTCTATTATTATCAATTAATATTAAGGCATAATTTCTCAATCTGACAATTTAAGGCAAGTAAAATCTTAAAGTTAAGAAGAAATTAAGAAGAAATGTAAGATTTTCACAAATCCCATATAATTAATGGAGTTTTTTGTAAGACGTGATCTAAGAAGAGAGATACAAACGGGTGCTTAGTGTGTGTATTGGTGAGCGTGAGGGCGGGACTTCGGAGGGAGCAATATCAGTTCAGTCACATGATTTAGTGGCAGGAGGTGAGAGAGAGGGAGGGACTTCTGATAGATCCCTTTCTGTTACATGTTTTGTATATTGCTTTTACATTATTCAATTTCAATAAGTGGGCAAGTGTGTTGCGTCAACCGAGTCATCAGGTGACTGGGTAGACATATCAACCAATATGAGCTTCAATTATGCAAGTGTTTGTTTCTACAAGGGGTGTTGGCGTTTGATTCTGCGTTAAAAACAGTGTGGTCTGAACACTTTATTAGCCGTGGGCTTAACCCTCTTAGCCCAAAGTCAAAAGGGGGTAACCATAGCCCTGGGCTCACCATAGTGTGAAAGCCCTCACTGTGCAAGTGGTTCCTCAGGTGATGGAACTGACTTTGTGGAAATGGACAAGGAGAAGACACATGCACTGGCAAAATCCAATCAAGTATGAGTCACACGACCCTAACCCTAAACAGGCTGATCCATAAATGGTAATATATAATAATATAGCTCATGACAGGCCGTGGTATATGGTTTATATTATATCACAGCTAACGGGCGTCGGGCCGCCAAGCATGGCAATATGAAAGTAGGCTAATAGACACATTACAATACAATAAATAGTTTTATTAACAGGTCAATAACGATTTTTCCAAAGAAATAGGCCCTACTGGCTGCCGGCACACGTATTGCTATGCAACATACGAGCAGTCAAACACATTACGATTTAAACAGTTTTTATTTACATAATTTGGTTATTTATTTATATTAATTTGTATGTTGCCATTTATTGTGCAATAAAAAAGTTTAAAAAGTTAGTTTCTTCATTTGCTAGCTAGTTTGTTAGGGGCCGTTCACCTACCGTTGCTAAGCAACTGGAACCTTTTTTCCACAGGCAGTGATACCAATTGTGAAAAGGAATTAGACTCTAGCCCTGGTATATGGTTGTTATATCATGGCTATGAACCAATCAGATTGCTTGATTTCAGGTAACGTTTTATAAACTAAAATAATACAAACTGTTACGAGTCCCCCTCAGATGGCACGTCTAGGCGTAGATGGGAGGGGGAATACGTAACATACCGTATGTGCATGTAATGCTGGGAACCGCTGATAAAAGGCCACCAATAAGGATGATTTATTTACAAGTATAATAATAATAATAATAATAATAATAACAAACAACACGGGGGAACACAGGGAGACTAAGGGGAGGACGCCCGACGGCACCAAAGGAATGAACAGAAACAAAACACACCCCCCCCAGACTATAGTTCTAACCCTACCTGTACTAACTACTAAGTCTGCTATTTATTTAACTAACTAAATAACTATCTGTCTTGCCCGCCTAACCTAAACCCCAAAAAAATACAAGAGGTGGCGCCCGCCGGGTGAAGCTAACCTAATGTATATAGACAAAGCCAAACCTGCGTGATGGAGGTGTAAGTCCATGGGCTACTTACCTACCTACCTCACCCTCCCCTGCAGGGGCTAACTACAGATAAGGTGACGAACACAACGGTAGGACAAACGAACACTAGGCAAGAACAGACTCTACCCCCTCCCCCTCCCCCTCCCCACAGAAGAGGGAGCGGCAGGTTTAAATACAGACGCACGCCCCTCTAATTGGGCGACGGATGACAGCCTGGGGACGCCATTGGTGGAAGGACAACAGGGGGACTGACGGACGAAACGTTGATTGACAGTGGGAGGAACGAAACCGTTGATTGACAGGGGGACGAACCAATACCTGGGAGCGAGACAGAGGAAGTATAGAAACAGAGGGGGGGGGGGGGGGGGGGGAAACAAACAGACAGACAACGACACCACACGCACACACTGGAGACGTTAACACAAACCACGTTGCGCTTGACGTTTTCGTCGTAATGGCGCCCCCGAGCGGTGGTCCCCCGTCACCTCTTCGCTGTAGCTCATTACACTGACTGGACGTAAGTTAAGATAACTGATAAATTGGCCCCATTGGCTCCTAGTATAGTTTCATTTTAAAGAATGACCTTACCTACTCTTATGTTATATTATGTGTGACATATGCGCCATTAGCTATAAACAGGCACTTAAAAACACACTGTCGCTGATTTAAATTAACCTAAATTAACTTTTTTTTTTATCTGTAGTCTCCATATTTTCCCTTCCTCGACCGTTGTGTTGTGCCAGCGCTGCTGTCCGCGAGGCTCTTCTTCATCACTCGTATTCGCGCCGTCTGTCTACCACGTGGTGGCGCGTGCAGTAGGTGGCGCGTGGTGTATGGGGGGAATAGCGGCGTCTGCTCTGCTGTACATCCTGCATATAAAACAGCGTGCGAGTTCAAACATGGCAGCCTATACGTTCGCGGTCGCACGGAAACAACGTGGACGTGTGTGTGTGTCTCTTGTAGCTGTAATAGTCGCCAACTGTTCCAAAAGCACGCGGTTTCCAAGCGAAGGCCAAGAAGAGGCCTTCTATAGCAGTGGTTCTCAAATGGGGGGGGGTCCGTGTGCCCCTAGGGTCGTACTCGGAAGGATTGCCGGGGGTCCTCGGAACATTAACACAAAAAAACAAATGTTGTTTTAATATGGGTTATGAACAAAAAAAGCCACCTTAAGAAAATACATTAATTAATGTGTACAATTTAGTAAATCTGAACAGTACCAAATAATTTTGGTAAATCTTTCAACGAAGAGCATATCACAACAAATATCTTAGAGGGGGTACATTAGTAAAAAAATCGGATAAAAAACCAACAACGAACTGGAGCAGCAAGGGCACGTGTGATGCGAGTGCAGTGCGCAGTGACTCCGTACGGCCGCTTGGTGTCCTGGAGCACCCTTTGCAAAGCACGGCTCAGTGTTGATTGTACGACTCCACGAGAGGAAAGGGGGAGTGAGAAAAGAGAGACGTGTGAGAGAGAGAGAGAGAGAGAGAGAGACAGGGAGAGAGAGAGAGAGAGAGAGAGAGAGAGAGAGAGAGAGAGAGAGAGAGAGAGAGAGAGAGAGAGAGAGGGGAATGTGCTCTTTAATGAGGATACTGAGCGGCGCTGTGTAGCCCAAGAGGACAGAGACGAGACTAAAGGGGAAGAAGTGATGCAAAAAAAGAGACGGGGGGGGTAAAGAAGAAAAGTGGGGAATCGTACGATTTGATGCACCGAACAAATGAGAGAAGGAGCGGGACAGCGGAACATGGTTTCTGGTGATGTTTCCAGAGGAATTATGAATTTGACACCGATGAAACTCTTGTTCCAGAGGAATTGATGGTGCCTCTTCGGCAAAGAAGAGGAACTCTAGCGGACCGAGGCGAGAGCAGGACTCCGCCTGCACTCGGTTGAACCATGCTGGGGCTGTGGATCCTAACTTTGGCGATCACTTTGGACAAAGGTGAGAGATGTCGTCGAGACTGTGTGTGTGTGTGTGTGTGTGTGTGCCCGTGCGCAGCGTGCACTAACGACACAGGTCATCAGCCCCGCTGGCTGTACTTGCAGTGATGCAGTGTGCACGTATTGTATGAAGAAAAAAAAGTTACTTTATGATTTTTCTTCTTGAATCTTGGCGTGAGTAAGCGCTGCCCGCCCGCCGGTGTATTTGTGCACCTGGGATGATTGTGTGAGCGCGTGGTCGATCTATGCGCGTACACGTGCGCGTGCCCGCCGCTTGTTATCAAGTTATGTTGTTTATTCATTGGTAGACAACAGCGCAATTAACCCCCGTTTTTTTCTTCTTGAGAGCGTCTATCAGTAATATTCGGGTGGCTGCCCCCCTCTGTGTGTGTGTGTGTGTGTGTGTGTGTGTGTGTGTGTTTGTGAGGATTGCAACACACAGTCTCGGTCCAGACGAATTGCATTCATATTTCTTCAATGACACTATTATAATGGGAGGGAGGGGAGAGAGAGGGGGGGATCAGCACAGAGGCAGACTGTGGAAGAAAAATGTATGAATATATAGATAGAAAAAAAAAAAGAAAGTGATTGGGAAAAGACAAGAAGAAAGAGAGAGAGAGAGAGAGAGAGAGAGAGAGAGAGAGAGAGAGGATTTCTATGTAGAGCATCTCCAAGCTATATTAGTCTGACATGACCTTTGAAATGCATGAATAGATTTTATTCACACATGCAAAGTGTGGCCCGACAGACAACGTTGCGCAGAAAATGTGTTACACACACACGCACACGCGCGTGAACACGCACAAGGAGACAGACACACACACACACACACACACACATTGCGCATAACCTGCCAGAGCGGCTTGATTGATGAACACGAGTCACAGTAGATCAATTTCCCAACACGCGCCTGAGAAAACACGCAAGCATACAAAGAGACAAAGGCGTGCGTGCATGTGCGTGTGTGTGTGTGTATGTATGTATGTACGTACGCGTGTGCGCGTGTGTGCGTACTGTGTGTGCGTGCGTGTGCGCACGAACGTGTGTGTGTCCGGGGGAGGTTGAGAGCGCGCGTGCCTCCCGCTCAGTATGCAGGTAACGTCTCGCGCGCCGACATGCCCGCGCTTTATCCCCGCGTATTCACGGCGTGCAGAGCGCAGGTAGGCCTATTATAGGCTACCTATACCACCAGTGCGGACTGTGCTTGATTTGAACATAAAGTGTGGAGTCTTATTCATTACAACACCAAATAATGAGAGTATCGATTCCTCGATGCATTGGTTGGTTGCTTGATAGATTCCCCCCACCACCCCCCCCCCAAAGTGCGTGAAGTCATTCAGCAAGTCATGTCAGGAACCGGGAAGTATATAGTCTCTGTGTGGTGCGGTGGTGGTTGGTTGTGTGGTGTGTGGTGGGGGGGTGGGGGGCGGTTGATCACGGCTATTCGTCCTCCCGTTACCAAGCCCATACGGTTGGTTCCCTCTCCTCTCTCCTGGGCCCCACTGTCTCGCTCATCATCACCGGTTGCCGAGGAGAACATGCATGCTCGACTGTGTGTGTGTGTGTGTGTGTGTGTGTGTGCGGGAGCATGCCACACCTGCCTGAGCATATACCTGGCTGGCTGGTTGGCTGGCTGGCTGGCTGGCTGGTGCCATGCCTCTGCAAGTAGACTGGAATCAGCTTGGACCTTTACTTTGTGTGGGTGCATGTGCATGTGTGTGTGTGTTCACGTGGCGCGATTGTGTGTTTGCATGTGTATGTGTGTGTGCATGTGTCTGTGTCTGTGTGTTTCCATGATCTGAGCTGTTACTGTTAGCTGGCTGGATTTGGACCAGGGCTCCAACAGTCTGGCCCCCGGCTACAAGAGTTTTATTTTTATATTTTGTTGTGCGTGACTTTGTTTATTTGTTATGCTGGAGTGTCTGAGCGGCTCCCCTATCTGATCCCCGCTAGAACAAGCAGCTTATGAGCCAAGCCGTGGCAGTATCTCCTCAGTGCTGTAGCTTTGCTGCTCTCGCCTTCTCTCTCATACGCACACACGCACACACACACACACACACACACAAACACACACACACACACACACACACACACACACACACACACACACACACACACACACACACACACACACACACCTGTCCAGTCCCCTGTTTGTCTTTTCCTTTCCCTTGTTTCCTCCCAAACACACTCTCACACACACACACACACACAAACACACACACACACACACACACACACACACAGCAGATAGAGCACACCCCCAGCTCCTCTTGCTTCTCTTCCTGTCACCAGAACAGAGCAGAGGCACCGATGTGAAGAGACAGGCCCCAAAAACAAGCGAGAGAGAGAGATGGAGAGACTGACGGAGAGAGAGAGAGAGAGAGAGAGAGAGAGAGGGAGGGAGGGGGTGAGAGAGAGAGAGAGAAAGAGAGAGACAGAGAGTGAAAGAGACAAAGAGGTTTCACTACGAATCTATTGACATGACAGAATGTTGGATGATAAACAAAATCAGACTCTAGGAATTCTGGATTGTGGACTGACCGCCCCCCCTGCCCTCCTGCCCCCCCCCACCCTCCCCTACCTCCCAGACAGACTCCAACTCTTCCTAGACACAGAGAGCAGGAACAGTCAGACCTAATTCCACGGAACGCAGTGTGCTTCGATCCGGATCGGACAGGAAACTCGTAAAAGTTTAAACCCTCTCGGGTCTTTTTTTTCTTTTTTCCTTTAAAGCACCTTATTGCGAGTGATAAGATATAAAAAGTGTTTATGTCGTGTCACGGGTAACTGCACTGAATCAAAGTGCTTCGTTTTTTTTCTCGACAAAACCCTGCTTCTTTTTCACCACT
>PIJE02001423.1:29518-42018 GCA_002895965.2 Coryphaenoides rupestris
TTGGACTGATCTTCACACACCACACACACACGCACACCACACACACACTCACACACTGACACACATTCACAAACACACTCACACACACACACACACCACACACACACACACACACACACACACACACACACACACACACACACACACACACACACACACACACACACACACACACACACACACCACACACACACACACACAGCAGATAGAGCACACCCCCAGCTCCTCTTGCTTCTCTTCCTGTCACCAGAACAGAGCAGAGGCACCGATGTGAAGAGACAGGCCCAAAAACAAGCGAGAGAGAGAGATGGAGAGAGAGAGAGAGAGAGAGAGAGAGAGAGAGAGAGGGAGGGAGGGGGGAGAGAGAGAGAAGAGAGTGAAAGAGACAAAGAGGTTTCACTACGAATCTATTGACATGGACAGAATGTTGGATGATAAACAAAATCAGACTCTAGGAATTCTGGATTGTGGACTGACCCCCCCCCTGCCCTCCTGCCCCCCCCCCCACCCTCCCCTACCTCCCAGACAGACTCCAACTCTTCCTAGACACAGAGAGCAGGAACAGTCAGACCTAATTCCTCGGAACGCAGTGTGCTTCGATCCGGATCGGACAGGAAACTCGTAAAAGTTTAAACCCTCTCGGGTCTTTTTTTTCTTTTTTCCTTTAAAGCACCTTATTGCGAGTGATAAGATATAAAAAGTGTTTATGTCGTGTCACGGGTAACTGCACTGAATCAAAGTGCTTCGTTTTTTTTCTCGACAAAACCCTGCTTCTTTTTCAACCCATGAAATGAGTTTGAAGTTTAGCAGCCGGAGAAGACTTGATTTCAACGTATGAATTCTCTCTGCGTAGGCGGCGGTGTGAAAGTGTTGTATGCCCTCAAGACATTTCTGTCTTGGGAAATGATTGAATGGGATGGAATGGCATGGATTTGGACCACACCGGGTCAAGTCAAATCACACACAGCACACACACACACACACCACACACACACACACACACACAGACACACACACACACACACACGGTATACCAATATACCCTCCTCTGCAATATCATATCATTCATCTTATATCGGAAATGTCATCAAGGCACAATAAGCCACTCCATACACACACACACACACACACACACACACACACACACACACAACACACACCACACACACACCACCACACACACACACACAACACACAACACACACACACAGGTATTGGAACAAAGGTTGTTCTCATCCTATTGTTACGTGGGGTTTTAGTTTTGAGTGAATCAAATAAATTGAAAGAGAGAGGAGGAAATATGTGCAGGGAGGGGGGGGGCAGCATATGTTAGTGCTACTTCTCTCTCCCCTTTGTCTCTCTCTCTGTCTCTCTCTCTCTACCTCTCTCTCGCTCCCTCTTTCTCTCTCTCTATCTCATCCGTCTTTTTTTCTCCCTGCCTCCCTCCCTCCCTCTCCCCTCTCACTGTGTCTCAGCAAGGCTTCTTTGTGTGTGTGTGTGTGTGTGCGTGTGTGTGTGTGTGTGTGTGTGTGTGTGTGTGTGTGTGTGTGTGTGTGTGTGTGTGTGTGTGCGTGTGTGTGTCTGTCTGTGTGTGTGTGTGTGTGCATTGGGGGGAAGAACAATTGAACAGGCCTCCCAGATGAGTTGCATGCAGCGACATCTTGAAGGACTTAAGAATTTGAACCAGGCTGGTGTGGTGAATTAAATGAATCCGATGCATTACCACATCGCTTTCACAGGATATCTGTCTTTCCCCCTGTGTGTGTGTGTGTGTGGTGTGTGTGTCTTTTCCTTTTTTTCTGGATTTGTCTGATATGTGTCTGACTTTTATCTCCGTCTATCCGTTGGTCCCATTGTTTTGTACTCAGCCCTACAAGTTTGATGTGTGCGTCTATGTGTGGAGATGAGAACTGTTCCAGGTCTATATATTTTAGGGTATATGTGATCAGGTACAGTATATGTGATGTGATCAAAACCATCTTAAAATAGATGTCCTGGTATGGGTGGTGGACGCAGTGGGTATCAAACTGCCAAACACTGTGTGTTTCCTATCAAACAGGAGCATGTTTAGTTCCATGCCGAGATATGAATGAAGGAGATATGACGGCATAAGAATATTACTCTGTGCTGGTCCTAGATTTGAACCCGAGATGTTGTTGCTAATAATGGAACTGTGTGTGTGTATGTGTGTGTGTGTGTGGGAGTGCGTGTGTGTTGCATGAGGGGGTTGAGAGTGATACATTGGCAGTGGTTGTGGGTTAACAGTCAGAATCTGTAGGAACCGATGAGAGAGAGAGAGAGAGAGAGAGAGAGAGAGAGAGAGAGAGGAAGACAGAAATACAGCAAAAAGGTGAATGCCTGTGTGTGTGTGTGTACGTGCTGGGTTGTTGTCCTTCAGAGTCACTGGCGGTCACGTGACACATCACATGATATTAACAGACATGTGATCAGTGATTGAGCCTTGGGTGACGTAGGGGCGACAGGGAGGGAAAGGGGCGGGGCTTGCACACCTACACCCACCCAGTCACACTGGCCGATGCCGTGCTATGCTAGGCTAACCTAACACGTGCTACGCCACGCTACACACTCCGCGAACACACAATGTGCTGAGTTGTATTGTTGCCGTGGAGATGCAAGAAGGGCTAATATTCCGTCGCGCCCCACCGCCACCGACGCCACCGCCAACGCCACCGCCAGCACAACGCACTGCACCACCAAGCCACGTTGTGTGTAGCTAAGCACATTAAACTATATGTCCTGGACACCGTGCGTAGAGATTGTAAAAAGAAAAAAGAAAAAACACAAAAAAATGTATTTTCCCCCTCCTTCGCCGTGAGACTGCCGCAAAATGATAGATAACAACAAGGAGATGCACCACCTGGCCCACTTCCTCTCTCTGTAGCGCGTCTGGGCTGTAGTGGCTTCCACTGGGACTAGGTGGAGGTGGTGGAGGTGGAGGTGGTGTTGGTGTGTGTGTGTGTGTGTGTGTGTGCGTGTGTGGTGTGTGTGTGGTGTGTGTGTGTTGTGCGTGTGTGTGTGTGTGTGGGTGTGGGGGGGGGGGGGTGCTGTGGTAGTGTAGTGGGGAGTGGTGTGGGGCGGGCGGGTGGATTGTGGTGGTGCCTTTCCATCCTTTGTGTTATTATGGTCATACTTTTCTTTTGGAAAAGGCGGGGAATCAGTTACAAAACATCCTTGTTTTACATCAAATCCTATATATTCCATGTTTATCTCCATCCTCATCCTCATCGGTACTCACTCGTGCCGCATGTGTGGTGTTTCTGCACACCCATTTTATACGTGTGAAGTTTAAAAGGCCCCGCCCCACCTCCCCCAACGCCCTGCCAGAGCGTGACATGAAGTGAAGTGGTGGTGTGGTTACCAGGGCGCACCATGTCACGGTGAAGACCCCCCAGCCCCCCCCCCTCACTCCATTACAGATCACACTGTTACGCTGCGGCCCCAGTGACTCCACCGCTGTCAGAGAAATACCTGCCAGTGTTTGTCTGATGTACAGCTGGCCGTGTGTGTGTACAGGTGTGCGTTGTGTGTGTGTGTGTGTGCAGTGTGTGTGTGTGTGTGTACAGGTATATGTGTGTATATATGTGTCTGGACAGGTGTGTGTGTGTGTGTGTGTGTGTGTGTGTGTGTGTGTGTGTGTGTGTGTGTGTGTACACAAGTGTGTGTGCATGTTGTGTGTGTGTGTGTGTGTGTGTGTGTGTGTCAGAGTGTGTGTGTGTGTGTGTTGCATGAGGGGGTTGAGAGTGATACATTGGCAGTGGTTGTGGGTTAACAGTCAGAATCTGTAGGAAGCAATGAGAGAGCGAGAGAGGAAGACAGAAATACAGCAACAAGGTGAATGCATCTGTGTGTGTGTGTGCATGTTCTGCGTGTGCGTGTGTGTGTGTGTGGTGTGTGTGTGGTGTGACAGTAAAACGAGAGACAGAAGGACGACTGGGGGACAATCAAGATTAGTGAAAGAGAGGGAGTAATGTGTGTGTGCTGTTGTGTGTGTGTGTGGGTGTGTGTGTGTGTGTGTGTGTGTGTGTGTGTGTGTGTGTGTGGTGTGTGTGTGTGTGTGTGTGTGTGTGTGTGTGTGTGTGTGTGTGTGTGGTGCGCCACGCACGTGTGTGTAGGTGTGCCTTTCTTTATACTTATTCAGTTATGTGTCTCACTCTCAGGCAGAGAGAGAGCGAGAGAAATAGATAATTTCTTTGCTCTTCTTTTAAATAAGTCTGTTTCTATAGCAACCATCTATCCAGTGGCTGGAGAGAGAGAGAGAGAGAGAGACAGAGAGAGAGAGAGAGAGAGAGAGAGAGAGAGAGAGAGAGAGAGATGAGGAGAGAGGGGGAAGTGGGGGAGCACCAGCCAGGGAGAGAGACAGAAAGAGAGAAAAGAGGGATATTACCATAGCAACCGACAAAGAGGAAGAAACAGGCTCCAAGTAACTTTGACGGGGGGAAAAAATGAACGCATTTAACCATGAACGTATCGTGGCTCACATTGAATACCAGATTAAAGGATATTCAACAGTACTAATGCACTGCAGGGAGAATTTAATAGAATAGCGATTTATATATATTCATTCATTCTGGGCTTTTTATGCCTTCATGGACAGGAAAGTGGATTGACGGAAAGAGGAAATGCCGTGTAGCACAAGATGACAGGTGGGAATCGAACCTGCGTCGCTAGCAGCCAGGCGTATTGCCTCTGTGGCTACTTTAGCGCGTTACCGGGGTGGAGCCACTGAGCCGCCCTGAGAATCACGTTTTGAATGGAGATTCACTGTGTGTACCAACATCTGCAAGAGCTGGAGGGCAGATACACACAATTATAAAGCTCCGTCACTGAGCGAGACATTGTTGTTTCATTCCCCTGCCCCTTTTTAGCTGTTCCATTTTTGGTCAACCTTGTGATGATGTGGTAAAAATGTTTTTTAATTTCAAGCGCTTAAGGATTTGTGCTAATTTACCGCAATTCCTCCCAATACCGTATTTTTTTAATTCTTTGTTTGCTGCAGATTGCAGAGTAATGTATGTGTTTTCCTATCCAGCTGTCTGTTGGAGATAACACCTCGGCACCGCGCGTTGTTTACTTCGGGAAACCGTGACGACCGACCATCGAGCGTCGTCAAACCCGCCTGAAAAGCGGGGAGAGAGCCAAAGGCAGGGGATCCGGCTTGGTGCCCCAGACTGCCTATTCCCCATTCAATTACTTAATCCCTGTAATTAGAGACCCTACTTTAAAGGGAACATCATTTATAATTCTGTCTTTGACTCTCTCTCTCCCCCCCCTCCCTTCTGTCTTGCTGTGTGGGCCCCTTCTCCCTGAGATGCTGGCACGCAGGAGCACCCAGTGGGTAAATACTTCTACAAGGACGTAGGAAGCACATGAACAAGGTGGTCTTTAACAAGGGGGTCTGGGGGTTCCAGGAAACAATTATGTCCCAATGTAACGTCATTTTCATGTCATTTTGCATTGATACACCATTTCAGGCCTTGGCTATTCCAGCAGGCAATGTAAGACAAGTGAAAAACAAATACTTTTTTTCCAGCGCAACTTACTATATATTTGTATTTATCTCCCTAACATCCCTAGTGGATCCTATGCCTATATGTTTATTTCTAATATATGATGTTATTCTGCCCATCACATAGTCACAGATCAGGTCAAATGTTGCAATCTCCATGTTTTAAAGGATAAGGACAAGAAAATATAATGTTATCGCAAGATGCACAGCCTCGACATGCCTGCGTCGCCATTGACTACGGGAACATAATTCAGCGTTTGACGACTTAAAGACGACGCGGGAATGTAGCGATTGCGTAACAACACGGGATATTGGGTCGGGTCTAAACATAGGGAGAGCGGGAGTGGATCTGTCACGGTTCTGATTGGCAATCGGGCCGTGTACCCAACTGCCACTGCTTACTTTGAAACTAGATCAGGCCCCCACAGTATAAACTGTGTATGATATCTCCACCCCCTCCACACACACACACACGCCACACACACACACACACACACACACACACACACACACCCTTCTGCTCAGCTGCTGTAGGAGGAAATCACATCAGCAGACAACAAAGCGCACATAGTCACCTTAACCAATGCACGCCAGCTGTCCGTTTGTAGCTAAATGCTAGCCAGCAAGCAATTAGCCTGTTTTACACCGTTAACAAATAGACGTTAGGCATAGCTGAAAGCCAGTAAGCTAACAGCCATCTGCTGCAAAGTGTTTGAAATTAGCCATCAGGCATCGCGGCATCGAGCTCGTTAGTCCACGGCTTCTTAGCCATTACCTGCTAGCTTGAGGTTCCATTCAGTTCACACTGCTCTGTGTTGTGTCTCCGCCCACCCCCCCTCCCACCTCTCTCTCTCGCTCACTCTCTCTATGTCGTGGCCTCGGTCTCTCTCTCTCTCTCTCTCTCTCTCTCTCTCTCTCTCTCTCTCTCTCTCTCTGTCGTGGCCACTCTCCCTCATTCACAATGAACTCATTCAGGGCCTGCTGTTGCCGCTAGCCTTGTAGTGAAGCCACGGGGCTGTGTTTGGTGGCCTCCACCCCTGGCAGAGAGAAGCGATCTCTGAGATCGAGGTCAGGCGAACTCGAATCACTTTGCCACTTAAACACCGCGAGCCCCCTTTTCTGATTTGACACTTTTCTCGTCGCTCAGTCGTTAGCCGCGCTCATGCGGCAAATCCTCTGGCACGTTGATAAGAGCATAACTATTATCTTCTTATGAGAAGCGCGCGGAGAAGTTTTTCCCCGGCTTTTTGTGAACTCCCCGCGCGCTTCTCGAATGCGATTCTCGCTCTCTTTTATTTTTTTCAATTTGGCTCTGCCGCGGTCTTGGAAGCTGGCCCCCCCTGTCTTGCACACATGATAAGACAACAGATTGCCTTGTACGCCGTCCAAACGGAGAATAATGCCGCGAGCAATAGGAATTTACACCATCCATTAGTAGGGCTTCTCCATTATGACGGCCCCGTTCTCATCCCAGTCGCGCTCCCATTCCTCATGCTGGGGTATTGTCAAGTGGCGCGTCGGCAGGACCAATCAGCCACATGCGGCTGGGCACCCATAAACACAGGGAAATTAAACACACTGATGGAAATGGGGAGTAGCCTGTGGTTATCTGACAGAGAGAGAGAGGGAGGGGGGAGAGAGAGAGAGAGAGAGAGAGAGAATATGAAGAGAAGGAAGGAAAGGAAGTAAGGAAGGGGTTGGTGTCAGAGATGAAGCTTCTTTCTTAATGTGTCTCCTTTATGCTTTCCTGTCTGCCTCTCTCGCTCTTCTCTCCCTCTCTCTCTCTATATCTATTGGTCTCTCTCCCTCTCTCCATCGTTCTCTCTATCCCTCTCTCCCCCTACCCATCGATCTCTCTATCCCTCTCTCTCTCTCTCTCCCCACGATCTCTCTATCCCTCTCTCTCTGTCCCTCCCTCCCTCTCTCTCCATCCCTCTCTCTATCTCCCTCTCTCCCTCTATCTCTCTCTCTTTCCCTCTCTCTCACAGGACCCCTCCGTTTGGGTTACCATGGGGACGGCATGCATCATATATCCCCCCACACCCCCGCCCCCCGCCCCCCACCCCACACGCCCTCTACTCTCTTTCTCCTTCACTCACTCGTTTCACCCGTTGCCATGGTGACACGTTCTCTCCTCTCCTCTTTCCTTTCTGCCTGCTACCTGTTTTCACATCACATGCTGCCCTGTCTCCCCCCCACCCCCTCCCCCCCACCTCTGTCTATCTGTCTGTTTAAGTGGTCGCTGTCTCGCTGTCGGAGTGGGGTTTAGCCAGGCGTCCTTTTTGTTTGCGATACTCTCCCGTACTGAGATACATTTTCTTATTATTGTCTGTATTACCACCCCCCACACACACCCTCCACCCTGCAACCCCCCCTCCCCTGGGCTGGCGGTGTGTAATATATCTGCGCTCCTTTTCAGCTTGCACGCCATTGCCCTGAAATCACACCTAATATTCAGCATCCTAATCCAAATATATATATATATATAGACAGTATATACGGTATATATTTTCAAGCAGCAGGTTACAGTCCAAGGTACAAGATTGCAGAAGTAAACAACATTTACACGACAAATGTTACTCCAATCCCTACTTGTTTTCAGGAATTATCAGTGTTACGTATTGATATGACTCCTCTTATCAATAGCAGTACATAAACATATTGTATTTCACTGTAAGGAAGGGAATCCGCATGGTTTTATTATCCAATATTTTTTATGGTGGTTGCCGTTTTTCATCATTTTAAATAAATGTGTGGCTATTTGCTGTGCTTATCGTGAAAATACTGTGCGTAAACAAAACTAAAACGGGACAAACAAAACCTGTTTGTGGGCGACAGCAAACAACAACAACAACAGCAACAACAACAACAATTGCCTTCATTCTCTTTCCCCGCCAGTAATACCTGATCACGATGCTACGCGGCTAACCTCAGAGCCAAGCTAGCGTGCTCCAGACATGCACAATCTGCTCCTGTGCTGAACTGGAGGGTCATCCCTGCTGCTCTCTCTCTCTCTCTCTCTCTCTCTCTCTCTCTCTCTCTCGCTCCCTGTGTCTCTCTCTTGTCGTCTGGAGCTGTCTGTCTGGCCACCAGCTCTCAGGTCTTGTTCACCTCTAATCTCCGTCGCTCCCCTTTCCGCTCTGTCGCCCAGCAGCACCCAGTAGCAGCACCCAGCATCAGCAGCAGCCACACTCTTTGCCGGTGGGTTTGTCGTTTGTTGTTTGTTCGCACATCAAAAGCGGGCGAAAAAAAAAAAAATCCATTGAATGTCACTTGAAATGCAGAGAAAAAAAAAAAAAGAAAAAAAAAATAGGTGGATTTGGGTAATTTTCGCAGACGGCAGCTGTTGCTATGGTGACTGAACTTTCCGGATTTGCCGGGGAGGAACGGAGCAGGGGGTGGGGGTTGGGGTGGGGGGCGGGGGAGCGAGGGATGAATGAAGGCGGGGGTGCAGACGGAGGGACGGAGAATGTGCACGGCTGGAAACTCAGGGGAGGAGATAAGAGACGCTGGCCTCCTGTTTGTTCTGCTCCGGCAGCAGCGGCGGCGGCGGCGGCGGCGGTGGTGGCGCTGGTGCTGCTCCTCTGAAAAGAATGAGAAAATAGGCTTCCGTTTAAGTTTCTCATTCCACGTGTTGGAAAAGGGTTGTGGCTGTAAAAAAACAAAACAAAACAACAACTTATATTTGAATATACTTTAATACTCAGGGATTAATTTGAAAAGCGAAGGGAACGTCGGTTGGTTGCTGCGGAAAAAAAGGCCATATTTGCACCAATCTAATGCATGGTTGTTTACAGTAACAAATAAAGACACAACAATTTGTACATAATGTCCCAATACCATGGTTGACAGCATCCATACAACTCAGCTGAACAAATCCTGACTTAAGACCTGTCGAAAAACCCATCAGAAGTACGAGTGGGAGCCATCAGTGGAGGGAAATAGGTGCCTTGTATCCTTCAAACAGACATCTTTTTAGCAGGAAATCTAACCTCTGCTGAACCTCTAGCGGTGCCAACTTGACTTCAATGCATTTCAATATTCGTCTTCTGTCCCCAAGGAAGGGCATTCTCTTTGATGCCAGGTATGAAAAGACAACGCAGACAAACAGAGAAACATCCTAAACACACACACACACACACACACACACACACACACACACACACACACACACACACACTTCAGAAACACATCTATTATACACATGAATTCAAAATTAAAACTGTTCAAAGTGTGAATGGTGTGTGTACATGTGGTGTGTGTGTGTGTGTGTGTGTGTGTGTGTGTGTGTGTGTGTGTGTGTGTGTGTGTGTGCATTCGGCTTTTAATTCAAATTGTGAGGACTAGAATATGAAAAAATTATGGGGTATGAAAAAAAATGAGTGCAGACCTTATCTTGGAACATGGAAAATGAATATGTGAGAGGGAGAGAGAGAGAGAGGGGAAAAGAGAGAGAGAGAGGGGGGGAGAGAGAGAGAGAGATATATATATAGAGAGAGAGAGGGGGGGAGAGAGAGAGATAGAGAGGGGGGGAGAGAGAGCTAGAGAGGGGGGGAGAGAGAGAGAGAGAGGGGGAGAGAGAATGGACGGGGCTCTGAGTGAAAACAAGATTATGAGTGAACAGAGAATTGAATTAGAGAGAGAAGAAGAGGACGAAAGGAGAATGGATCAAGAAGAAGAGAGAAGATTATCTGGGGAGAAAGAGTGACGGGGCGAGAGACAGAAAGCCAGCAATTAGACGACAAAGAGAGAGAATAAAAGGGGCGACGCGATAGGAACAAAACCTAACACACCGAGGTATAGCAAGTAAGGCAGGGAATCTAACTAGCACACACACACACACACACACCATCAGCACTATCATTGATTCAGGGCGTTGTTGTTGATGGGAGCACTAATTTGACAAATGTCAAAAGTTTACGTTTCATTAAACATGGCGGGGGCGGTCAGGAGAGCCATATAGATAGAGAGGGGGAGAGAGAACAGGGAGAGGAGGATAGAGAGCGAGGGAGAGAGGAAATGCCACGCATTCCATTAGTGGCCAGAGAAAACCACAGAGAGTGAGGGGAGAGAGAGAGAGAGAGAGAGAGAGAGAGACAGAGAGAGAGAGAGAGAGAGAGACCAAAGTAGAAACAGTTTGGTTGGAGGGTGGGGGGGGGGGGGGTTGAAGAATTTGAGAGAAATACAGGAAATGGAGGAGGGGGAGGAGGGGTTGAGGGAGTGTGGGGGCAGCAGAGAGCAGAGAGGGGAGTGGGGGGGACGTCCCCTCCTCCTCTCTCTCTCTCCCTCTCTCTCTTTCCCCCCCCCCCCCCCCTCTCTTTCTCCCTCCGGCACATAAAGGCAAAGTGAGAGGGAAGGGGGAGAGTGTGCAGCGATAGAGACAGGGAGTGGGGGGAGGTGGGGGGGGGGAGTTTATGGGAATGAAGTGTTCGATTCATCACTGCCCTGCGCCACCCCCCCCCCCCTACCACCACCACCACCACCACCACCCCCGCCACGACTGACCTTTCTCAAAATGGGAGTTAATGTCGAACACAGCGACACTTAACGCTCCGCCTCGCCGCAACGTTTGTTCTTAAGTAGTCCGGCCGCCCGGCCCCGGCTCCGCCACCACCGAGCCGGGCTGTGAGCTTTGATTAGGTTTTTTTTATTTGTGTTTGTACTTTTACATGGTGGCTTTTTTTAGGGGGGCCTGTTTTGTAGCCAGGCTGCTGTCATTGTTGTTGTTGTTGTTGTTGTTGTTGTTGTTGTTGTGGTTGTCTTTAAAGTTTAGGTAAACTACAGTATATAGCTGTGTGTGTGTGCTGATCTAAAACGCTGAGCTGGAACAGAGTGCAAAGACGTGCAGAACTATGCGAGCTAACAGTTTATAATTTAACGACAACTTGAAACACCATTCGCACCATTTCTTTACCGTTTCGAAGGTTCTCCCCGTGGAAGAGCTTCACGCGGCCGCAGCGCCGGGTAATACGTCACAATAACAGAACGAAAAAGACACATCGTTATGTCATGGCGGCACCGTGTCCCCGCGTGTCATTAACGCGGCCTAACGATCCTTATAGATTTGAGGAAATCACGCGCACTTGCATTTATTTTCCACATGTCATTACAACGCATTACAATATTTGCTGACACCGCCCCGCTATGGCGCTGGCACACGTTACTGCCAATATTAACGCACGTCTCTTGCAATCATGTTGATTGATAATGCAGTAGTACACACCCTCACCGCCCCCACCCCCCTTCAGGATCACCTATTTGCACGCCCTCCCCATATCAAATATAATAATGCCTTGACTGCAACCATGGTTACATTCGATTTGGCGGACGTTGTTGCAAATCTCTGTTTCTGTGTGCATTTGACTGTATAGGCCCCGGTTTGAAGCAGCAGGGATGGTTGGTTTCAGCTTTTATGAATGAGGTAGTCCCCCCCCCCCCCCCCCATGTGTCTTGTTTAACCGCGACATCGGAAAGACAGTGTTTCACCCAATAAGTTACTCCAGTGCAAGTCCTCATCTTTTTTTTTAATGGCTTTTCATCTACGCGTCAGGAATAATCTAAACCAATGTATGCCACAGAGTGGATGTTCTTTGTTTTTCCACAGCCTGTTCATCAGCCGTAATCTCGGCTATAAAGTATTCATTATACAATTTAAACAGCAACATTTTTCAGTGTTTGTCATCATCTGCGTGCTCGGTGAGCAACTGTCGAGAGCGTTGTTAAGCCAGCAGTGATGGGCATGAGTACATCATAAGACAGTGGGGCAACATCGGTTTAGGCATCAAACACCAAGCGTTTAGTCGCGAAAGGCATGGATGTCCAAACTGCACTTATCTCGCGCTCAAACGCATTTTGCAGCCACGCACACAATAACCTCATAAGACGCTATTCCCCAATGATCCCTCTATTCCCCAATGATCCCTCTGTATGTATCGTGTGCTGGTGCACCTCTACTTGCTTCCCTACCGTTTTG
>PIJE02001423.1:59518-64518 GCA_002895965.2 Coryphaenoides rupestris
TTACAGCAGATGGGGGGAGGAAAGGGGGGTGGGGGGTGAGATGTGAAAAATAGATGATACCAACACAAAAGTTAATCTCCCATTTTCAATGTTTTTTTTCCATCTTTACTCCATGCCCAACCCCACCCCACCCCACCCCACCGACACCCACACACACACACACACACACACACACACACATGGATGGGGGGGGAGGGGGGAAGGGGGGTGGGGGGGGGAGAAAAGTGAGCGAGCCCAGATTGAAGTTTGATCTGGTTGCCCCCCCCTCCCTCCTCCCCCTCAACACACACATACATGCACACACACACACACACACACACACACACACATAGACACACACCCCGTCTTCGCCCCACTTACACATCCCCATGGGGAGATCCGGAGACGAATGTGTGTGTGTGCACGTGCATGTGTGTGTATCTTTGTATATGTGTGTCATATGCAAACCATTCAGTGCTTGCATCTGTAGAATTGATTTGATTTAGTCGTCTTTGTGTGTGTGTGTGTGTGTGTGTGTGCGTGCGTGCGTGCGTGCGTGCGTGTGTGCGTGCGTCACACATGCGCAGCTGTGTGTACAGGGGAAATGCACTTGAACGCATGAATGCATGTTGAACTACATGTTCAACCACGTACCTGTGCTGTGTGTGTATGTGTGTGTGTGTGTGTGTGTGTCGGCTTGGGATCCTTTGGCGGTGGTGTGAGGGGGGGGGGAGGGGGGTTGCTGGGTCTTTACAGGACACACACTGATCCAGAGCCACCTGATAAAGAGAGGCAGGGCCCCCCGGAGACACGGAGAGACGGACGCGAAGTCCGACTGACGGAGGAAAGGCGGTGTTTTGTCTGCAGCACTGCAGTGAGACAAACATATAGAGAGAGGGACAGAGATGGATTGAGAGGGACAGGTGAACAGCAGGGGGGGGGGGGGGGGCAAAGGAGTGGGGAGTAGGGTGAATTAATAGAACCAGGCAGATAGAAAACTGGGAGACCATGGAAAGACACACACAGACACACACACACACACACATGCCTATCTATCGCTCTAACTGTCTCTCTATCGCTGTATCTCGCTCTCTCGCACACACACACACACACACACACGTGTTGTCACGAATAGACATTCTCTTGCACACACATATTTACGTCAGACACAAACACATTTCCATTCACACACACACTCCTACACACAAACCCCCCCCCCCCCCGTTCATGACTTGATCTCACAATCTCTGAAATAACTTTCTTGTGTAACATCTTAAAAGTTATACTCTGTGTTCATTTTGCGTCATACTATATGCTATTGCCATTGGTTGCGTGGACTCATTGTTGCGGGGGCCTTGTAAAACGTGAGCGGGATGGAGTCATCCTAACGAGGACTGAACGCCCCGTCTGTCACCACGGGAACGCGCCGGTCTTCTGTGACTCCTGTCTCTTTTTCCTGCCAGCTTTTCTGCCATTTTTCTTTCCGCCCCGCCAGGCATGTTGTGACTGTGTAAGCCGTACCTGTGAGCGCTAGAATCGGTAGCTTTGCCTGTTCTGCCGTTGTCAGACAACACACTGAACTGGGAGAAAAGGGGACTGGGAGACCCACATTACCCCCTTAAACTCTGCTGCTACCCCACACAGCAAGGGGTTCCCAACCCACCAGGATTTCCTCCTTTGGGCAGTAGTGTTTCCTGTGCCCCCACCCCCCTCTGTGTTCCACGCTGGCTGGGCACTGGCTGAGTCCTTTGTAGAGCTTGGTCCACTGACCTCTGACCTCCGGTGGGTTGGTGCCGTGGGTCCACCCCCGCTGGTGGTGTGGCGCTAGCCGGGACCAAAGCACCAGACACCGCCCAGCCCACGCAGACGGGTTAAGAGGTGAGAGGGAGGGAGGGATGCACATCTCTCTCTCTCTCTCTCTCTCTCTCTCTCTCTCTCTCTCTCTCTCTCTCTCTCTCTCTCCTCTCCACACACACACACACACACACACACACACACACACACTCGGAACTTCTGCGCTCTTTTGGCCAGAAAGTTTTCTGGTTAGGTGGCATTTTCTTATGTTTCTGCTTTGCTTATGAAGCAGAGGGAGCGAGCCGTGGTTAGCTTGGACCTGGTCACCCCTCAGCGCATTCCAGCAGAGCACCTCGTCTCCTGGCGGCGGCGTCATCATCGTGGCCGCCAGCGCCCGTCGGCGGCGGCACCCGCTCTCACCCGCTCATTCGGCAATATGGCCGCCGTTTCAATTTCAATTCTAATGACACGCTCAAACATTTACGGGCCAATAACGCTCACCCAGCATATACTGTTTATTATATATCTGAAAACTATCTGTAACACCCCCCCCCCCTCAGATCTGACAGACCGCAACGCTCGTGCATTCGTTTATACTCTCCGTATTGCGCAATACCAAACTGTCAAGTCATACCGCATTCTGCCTTTTGGAACGTCTAGATCTCCACGGTATTGGGATACGTTTTAGAGAGGAGGGGCGTTTCGGGGTGTTTGTGGGAGTGTGTGTGTGTGTGTGTGTGTCTGTGTATGTGTGTGTGTGTGTGTTGAGGCAGAACTGCTGTTCCTAGTCAGCGTGCAAGGTCATTATTTTGGCTGATGACTAATAATTTCCCGCCGACCACAATTCCACTCCGCCTCCTCGTCATCATCACCATCACCATCATCATCACCTTCATCATCGGCTGGTCCGGGTTCGACTCAGAGGATGTGGTTAATAGAGCGTCTAGGAATGTGAGGGGGAATACGTGACGGGGAATACCGGGAGAGGGGGGTGGGGGGCGTGGGGGAGTTGGGGGGGGGTGTCGTCGGACCGTTTGACAAGTCATACACAGTCACAGACACACACACACACACGCAGACACACTATGTTTCTCAAACACATATACAAGTCAAGTGTCCAGCGGCCCATTGGACTGCATTGGACACACACACACTCACACACATACATACACACAAACACGCACACGCACAGACACACACACACACACACACACATACACACACACACATACACACACACGCACACAAAGGTGCTGGATCTCCTCCATGTTTACAGTCCAAAACGTCTATAACCTTTTCCTCCGCTTAACCTTGACATCCCAAAATCAGACTAACATGACGCTCTCCACATCTGCTCCATCCACGCCAGCCTTCCGCTAACCTCTGTCCGCCTCACACCAACTCTGACTGTAGTCTGCCCACATTTTAATCCTCTAAAGTTAACCACCAACAGCCCTGACATTAAAGAAACTATAATAATAATTTAAAAGGAGGAGACAAAGGTCAAGGCTCAAATTAATTCACGCCTCGCCTCACACACACACACACATACACACACACACACACACACACACACACACACACACACACACACACTTCCTCCTTTGGGCAGTAGTGTTTCCTGTGCCCCCACCCCCCTCTGTGTTCCACGCTGGCTGGGCACTGGCTGAGTCCTTTGTAGAGCTTGGTCCACTGACCTCTGACCTCCGGTGGGTTGGTGCCGTGGGTCCACCCCCGCTGGTGGTGTGGCGCTAGCCGGGACCAAAGCACCAGACACCGCCCAGCCCACGCAGACGGGTTAAGAGGTGAGAGGGAGGGAGGGATGCACATCTCTCTCTCTCTCTCTCTCTCTCTCTCTCTCTCTCTCTCCCTCTCCCTCTCTCCAACAATAAAGATCTTATCGCTCCATCTAAATGGAAATGGTCTCGTCGCATGCCGAAACCGAAACAGGGGGGGGTGGGGCGGGGGGGGGAGGGGGGACTGAAATAGTGACTCACACACTGGAGAAGAAGTGGAGGTGGAGGGGTAGAGGGTGGGGGAGGGTGGGCGAGGTGGATGGCTCCTTGCTCGGAAAAAAAAAAAAGTTGGTGACTTTCAAAACATGACATTTTATCAAGTCCCCGAGCCAAACTCCCATAACGGCTTGCGACGTGCGAGCCTGTGTTGTAAATAAAAAGTGAACAGCTTTATGGGCGGCGTACGTGTGTGTGTGTGTGTGTGTGTGTGTGTGTGTGTGTCCACACACTCACACACACACACACACACACACACACACACCACCAACCCCCCCTCCCGATGATTGCATTGTTAGTCTCCTTCCTAATATCTCCTAAGCCTGCGGCTCGCACCTCTCTCTCTCTCTCTCTCTCTCTCTCTCTCTCTCTCTCTCTGGCTGGAGATGAATCCCGCTCTGCAGAACAGAATCCTGGCTGTCATCAGGAGATCTATAATGCAGCCGTCGTTGCAGTAAAGAATATACACTGATGTATGACGCCCGCCGGAGCGAGGATGCTGTCTCGGGCGAAAACTCACTGTTCCCGCCGCAACCAGAGAGAGAGAGAGAGAGAGAGAGAGAGAGAGAGGCAGAGAGAGAGAGAGAAATAGAGAGAGAGACAGAGAGAGACAGAGAGAGAGAGAGAGAGATTTCCAAAACGCATTACAGCAGATGGGGGGAGGAAAGGGGGGTGGGGGGTGAGATGTGAAAAATAGATGATACCAACACAAAAGTTAATCTCCCATTTTCAATGTTTTTTTTCCATCTTTACTCCATGCCCAACCCCACCCCACACGAAACAGCGTGTCGCGGTCTCGACCTGACCGCGCAGCTGGCCGACGGGTACCCTGTCAACACTCTCCGGCCTGTTCCGCAGGCAGCGGGGAGGGGTTCAATGACCGAGGCGGGTCACGGAGCTTCCGGCTGCTCGTTGGTCCGGCGTGAGGCGGCCCGCTGGTTTTTCCTTGGCCTTCGGGCAAAACCCACTTGTTGTGAACGACGCCATCAACCCGTAAACAAAAACAAAAATATCAACTCTTAGCTGTGGATCACTCGGCTCACGTGCGTCGATTGGAACGCAGCTAGCTGGAGAAACTAATTCGTCGAAGTGCAAGGGTACACATTGATTCATCGACAATTATCGAACGGCACCTTGCGGCCCCGGGTTCCTCCCGGGGCTACGCCTGTCTGAGAGTCGCGTTGGCAATCAATCGGAACCCAAAGGCGGCCTCCG
>PIJE02001423.1:79518-98011 GCA_002895965.2 Coryphaenoides rupestris
CGTATCTATATGTTGAACCTGTATGGTATTATGATGTGAGCATAACGTCTCCCCAAATGTTTCCAGTGCATAATGGATGCATGGAGTGGAAAAAGGAAAGTTATATATATATTTTTTTTCCCCGTGAAATATTTTCCTCTTTCTCAAAAGGGGAACTCAACCTTATCTCTTATCTCTCCGCATTACGGATAATATTGTGTGGAAAAACGTCTGCTGTTGCCGACGCTCTCTGTGTCTCTGGGGTGCAGCTCAAGCGCAGATGCTAAGTCTTAGCCCAACTCTGTCATTCGATGGCGTCGGGGTAGCGCTGACGACTTCAGCGTCATCCGGTGGACAAAAGTCAAGGAAGGAAAGTTAAACATTGTTAATTTGCATATATTACTTCCCACATTGAAATGATACAGAGCCACGTTAAAAAATAGCAAACGTTCCCCTTTAACTCGTGAATATTTCACCAGTTTATTCAAAGAAGTTAATTCTATTCCACATTTATGAAATTGAAAAGTAAAAGCAAAGAAAAAGAAGTCTCTGGTTCCCCTAGATACTGAAAAGCCTTGATTTTCTATTCCTCCCTCTGTGAAAAAATGATGTTATAGCAGGGATGAGGGCAGAATATACACTTTCACATAATAAAGTTTTATCCAGCCGTTGCAAATTTCTGTTAAAGGGTACAGCGTTTTGTTCCGGTAGTTTGTAGCCGGAGAAGGGGGCCAAAAGTGATACTGATACTCTTTTAAGTAGAGCCATAAAATCCGCTTTTTTGGTGTGTGTTGCAATTCAAAGGCCGCTTTACGACTAAAGTGTAAAGAGAGAAATAGACCAAAGTGTAAGAAGACAGAATCACAGAAACGCAGCATCAGCAGAAGCGGGAGAGTGAGTTAGTCTACAGAAGAACTCGCAGTGTTTTGGGAGGCAGAGGGCGGCAACCCCGAACCCAAAAGATGAAGAAGACGAAGAAGAAGAGCTTGTTGACTATAATATCAGGAAGCACTTGAGAACATAAATCCTGTATATGCAATGTTTTTTGTTTTGTTTTTATGGACAGCAAAACTTGACACAAAGAGAGAAAACGACAACAGCAAAAAGCAAGTATGTTATCAGACTGACTCCCCGGCGCGGAATATCGATCTGTCAATCAATGTGTTCTCTGTTTGCGCTTCCTTCACTTTATTCCTCAACTCAACACACACACACATACACACACACTCCCCTGGTCTCCTGCTGCTGTTGAAGGATCCAAGCACTTCACACCTGCAACCAGAGTTATGATCAGGAGGATACCTGCTGTCTGTCCATCACAGGACAGACAGCAGGACGGCCGAGGGGTGAATACGTCCGGGGGTACTGCAGGAGTGGAGATGGGGTCCGTATGGAACAAGGGGAGTACCCTGTGTGACGCTGACTCCCCACCTCCACCTCTCCCACCTCCACCTCTCCCAACGGCCCTCCACCCTCAGGCTACAGACTGTCTGGGCCAGTCATGGAGATGGAGGGGGGGGACAGGAGGACAGGGTGTGTGGTGAGGTGTGTGTGTGTGTGTGTGTGTGTGTGTGTGTGTGTGTGTGTGGTGTGTGTGTGTGTGTGTGTGTGCGTGTGTGTGTGTGTGTGTGCGTGTGTGTGTGTGCGTGCGTGTGTGTGTGTGTGTGTGTGTGGCGTGTGCGTGTGTGTGTGTGTGTGCGCGTGTGTGGTACGTGTGTGTGTGTGGTGTGTGTGTGTGTGTGTGTGCGTGTGTGTGTGTGTGTGCGTGCGTGTGTGTGTGCGTGAGGCGGGTGGACAGAGGGTGCAGTTTGAGAACGAAGAGAAGATGAGAAGAGTGGATTTGGGAACAGATGAGAAGAGAGTGAGAGAATGGAGAGAGAGGGCAAGAGAGAAAGAGAGGGAGGGCGAGAGAGACAGACAGAGAGAGAGAGAAAGAGAGGGAGTGGGAGCGAGAGAGAGGAGAGGAGCAGAGTTATCATGGGGGAGGCAGAGAAGGATCATGGGAATGCGGCCGGGGGCTGGGGGAGTGGGGGAGTGGGGGGGGGGCGAGGGTATCCCGTAGGGTTAATTACATCTCTGTTCTCTGTCAACGCACTGTGCTCTCTGTGAGCCATGCAGCAGGCTGACAGCGCCCCCCCCCTCCTTCCCTCACACACACACACACACACACACACACACAGGCACATACACAAACACATGAAACGCAACATTTGAGTAATTTGACACACACACACACACACACACACACACACACACACACACACACATACACACAATACAGAACACTAGAACACATGACTGTAGCACTGCACTGTGCACGTGCACACACACACACACACACACACACACACACACACACACACACACACACACACACATACACCACACACACACACACACACGCACACACACACACAGACACACCCACACACACACACACACACACACACACACACACACCACACACAGACACACACACACACACACACACACACACACACACACATATACAGTACACACACTACACACACACACACACACACACACCTTTTTGAGTGCGTTCCCTAGAGTACGAGTTGTGGTTCCTGTACACAAACACACACGACACACACACACACACACACACACACAGACACACACCACTCCTCGGGCTCCACTTGTAATCGCTGATAATTTTGCATAAATCATGCAGAACACGACCCACATGTAAATCACACTCGTCAACAGCAGCACGCCACGTCCCGGCCGCCGAAGCGCTTGACTACTTCTGCCTTCCTTGCCGTATCTGGACTCTCTTGATTAACATATAGCTGGCCTTGTAAATACCACAATACATAGTTAGACGTAACGCACGCGAGGCACGCAGGTGAAGCACAGATGAGCTATTTTCTGAATTCAGACGTGCGATTTTGATGATAAAACCTTTCATCCGCCGCTATATGTGGGTGAGGCTGGCAGACTAAAGGTAAGAAATAATACATTAAGAGAGTGTTGGACGTAGTTATGGCTTTTATTTAGTTAGTTGCGCAATTATATTCCCGCTATTTTCCTTACTATTATTATCTGTTCTACGGTTACCAAGGAAACAGCGCTGACGTCAACACCATCCTCATCGCACACCTTTCTCATCTCAACGACCAGACGTCATAAGAGAAAGCCTTGTTTTGGGAGTTTTTTTAAGAGGATTTCCCAGCTCCATTAAAGACTGTATTGGTGTAGAAATAACAAGACGCCTCCCGGGTTGTGAATGAAGATGTACGTGTCCCGCTACGTCTCCCGATATGTGTCCCTCTACGTCTGCCTACGTCTCCCGCTACGTCTTTCACTACGTCCCGCTACGTCTCCCACTACGTTCGCTCTAAGTGTCCCACTATGTCTCCTGCTACGTATCCCGCTATGTGTTTTGTTATGTCTACCGGTACGTCTCCCGCTACGTCTCCTGCTAGTCTCCCGCTAGTTTCCCGCTATGTCTCCTGCTCCGAGTTTCGCTACATTTCCCACTGTCTCCCGATACGTCCCCCACTGCGTCTCCCAGTCCATATCCCGCTACGTGTTTCGCTACGTCTACTGCTACGTGTTTTGCTCCGTCTACCGATACGTGTTTCGCTACGTCTACCGCTATGTGTTTGACTACGTTGACCGCTACATCTCCAGCTACATCTCCTGCTAGTGTTCTGCTAATTTCCCGCTAGTCTCCCGCTACACGTTCCACTACATCAGCCGCTATGTCTCCCGCTACGTGTCACGCTATGTCTCCCGCTACGTGTCCCGCTAGGTCTCCTGCTACGTCTCCCACTACGTGTCCCTCAACCGTAGCTCGTCCCCTCCCCCTTCCCGGACAACCAGTCCTCAGCATGTTGCCTTAATTAGCTAATAGGAGCTAATTGCTAATATTAACCATGATACAAGAAGAAAATAAGAAAAATGCCTGGGGAAAGGCAAATATCATCTGTGTGTGTGTGTGTGTGTGTGTGTGTGTGTGTGTGTGTGTGTGTGTGCGCACGTATGAGCATGTGTGTGTGTGTGTGTGCGTGATGTTTGTGTGTAGAGTCAGCTGTCTATTGCAATTCTGCTTAATTGAAATTCAACGTGTTGGCATTTCATTGACGCAGTGTGCATGACACGGTGTGTGTGTGTGTGTGTGTGTGTGTAATTATACTGTATTATACATGCGTATGTTTGTGCGCACACATGTCATCATGCACGTGCGTGTGTGCATGTGTGCATGTGTGCGTGTGTCTGTGTGCGTGCCTGCATGCCTGCGGGTGTCAGCCGAGGCACTGCAGTCTCAATTAATGCTCCTTAATTAAAGCTTTTCTCCTGCAAGAGTTGCATATGAATCGTTTGACCCGGTGATGCAAGCAGCTGAAAACAGACAGTAGCGTTCAGCGGGTGCCCCTCCTCCTCCTACACCTGATGCGTGGTGGCATGTTAATATCTGCGTTGGCAGCGGTGTCGCCTCGCTGCCTGTACCAGGCGGGGCTGCACCACGGCCCAGCACCTGGTCGGAAATTTAACCTTATCTCTGGATACTCTGAGATACAGTGAGGGCTCATGTGAACTTCACGTGTACCCACCAACACACAGACGCATATACACAGAAGCTCACCCCGCTGAAGGAATTAACCCCAGATTCGATTGAATTCAAACCAGTGCGTTGTATGCCGCTTGCAGGCATAGTTTGTAAAATAAGCAACAGCAGAGTCAAGATACAAGAATTGTATTTGTCATTACACAGACAGGATATGCGAGTGAAATGAAAAAGTGGCCCAGAATCAAATATCAGAATCATTTTTTTTTTATATAATTAAATTTTATTTGGAATATAATAATCAAGTGCCTACTTGATTATTATATATCAACAAACAGGGCAATATAAAAGCAAATTATTTCCTAGACGTGAGGACAGCTTCACGTGGAGCCTCCAACACCCCGTAGGCTCAAGCTGTGCTGCCTTGTAGAATTGTGAGGTCGGACATCCAGAGTCTGACTGTGACTGAAATGTATTCTTTCATTTTTTACTTCCTTCACCATTGCCGATTATTTCCGTGGTCCCGGAGCGGCACATTAAAGTCAAAGTCAAAGTGTTTTATTTGTCACATGTTATTGTCACAACACAGCGCCATTCTGAACAGTAACTTCTTGTGACATGACAGACGACAGCAACGCAAAGAGTGGTCCAAAAAGATAATATATAAAATAAACTGACTGCAAACTGTAATCCACTATGAGAGTACATCGTTTCTTTGGCAACAGTCGACCTATGCAAGGCCTTTATAAAGAAGTATCCTTATCTCTAAGCGTGTGTTGTATGTGTGTGCATATGTGCGTGTGTGTGTGGTGTCTCTCTCTCTCTCTTCTCTCTCTCTCCTCTCTCTCTCTCTCTCTCTCTACATGCCTCTCCTGAGTGCCCTGCCATGTTTAATGAAACATAAACATTTGTCAAATTAGTACTCCCATCAACAACAACAATGCCCTGAATCAGTGATAGTGCTGATGGTGATAGTGATTGTGTGTGTGTGTTGTGTGTGTGTGTGTGTGTGTGTGTGTTGTGTGTGTGTGTGTGTGTGTGTGTGTGTGTGTGTGTGTGTGTGTGTGTGTGTGTGTGTGTGTGTGTGTGTGTGTGTGTGTGTGTGTGGTATTCACTTGATTCACAACTGGGTAAAAAGTGAAATAGCTGCCTCGCTGAGTTGTTTATCCAGCATTCAATGAATTCTGAACTTGTATAACGTGTTGATGAGTGCAAATCCTTATTTTCATTCTTAAATTATTTATTTTAAATTATTTCATTTTGTAAACTTTTTGAATTATAATTTTTTTCTTTGCTCCTGAAGAGAACCGTGATTGTGTTTGTGTGTCTTGACTCCTCCTTCTCCTTCTCCCGCTCCTGTGTTCCAGGGTGGTGCGTCCGTTTCTCCCAGGAGCCGGCCGACAGTCGGTGGTGCTGGGGAGCGGGTGGTGCTGTCCTGCGTGGTCTTCAACTACACCGGCATCGTCCAGTGGACCAAGGACGGCCTGGCGCTGGGCGTGGGGAGGGCCTCCGAGGTGAGGGAGGCGACCGCCACACGTCACTGCGTTTCTGAAAAATCTCCAAGACCTGTTCGAAATGTTGCACGTTCGAACGGGACCGCCTCCGGTATTGAGAACTGTTCACCCAAGAACACCCAACTCCCTCCTCGGGTCCTCGGCAGCCAGGGCAGTGCCGCCACGTGCCTGTTCCGAATGAGGGCCAATATGGGGGCGATTGCTCACAACTTTATTGAGAACCGCTCATCCAAACAACGTCACACTCAACACTGACTGCACTTCCTTGGGTCCTTGGCAATAAACCTGCCAAGTGTGAACTTGATCGGATGAACGGTTGTCGAGAAAATTGAGAAAATCGAATTACACACATACACACATACGTACCTACAGAGACTCCTTCCATTATAGTTAGATGTAGGCCTAATGACTTTCATTTTCACGTTTTTCATTTTTTTTTAAGTCTAACGAAGGAAGGCAAGATCATTCCGGCGGCTCGGTACCACAAGGGTACAGCAAAATGTCTCGCTACGTTTGCTTTGTAGAAGCCATTATTTAAGCAACTCAAAAGACCACATTGTTGTTGGTTGTGTGTGTATGTGTGTCTGCGCGTGTGTGTGTGTGCGCGTGTGTGTGTGTGCGCATGTGCGCGTGTGTGTGTGTGCGCGTGTGTGTGTGTGCCAGCAAAACAAACGAGTCTGAATCAGCACCTGTTGCGATGTCCCAACTGTCACTGCCGTTGCCCTGAGATCAACATTTTGTGTGATTGCAGAGGGCCGCTGGGCCGGCCGCCTCAGCCAATCACAGCTTGCCATGTCATCACAGAGAGGGAGAGCTCTGGCTGTAGCACCGTCTGAATTTTGTCTGTGAGATAAATGTCGTCGATAGATACATATCAGCAGAGCTGTCACAGCAAAAAAAATTGACATTAAATGAGGGTATCAAGGTTAGCTTTACATGTGATTTAGAGATTGGCTTGATGATGATGTTTGATGAATGCGCTCAGAATGGCAGCTATCCCAGCTGTTATGCAGGCAATCTAGCAATTCTGAAACTCGTTCTATTAACCTTGCAATTATGGATGCTTGAAACCTGCTCTATTCTTATCTTCAGGTACCACAGAGATATATTGTCTCCTTCAACAAATGTACTCTTTGTAAGTCGCTTTGGATAAAAGCATCTGCCAAATGCTCTAAATGTAAATGTAAATGTTTTGTGCGATGAAGGTCAGGGAGAGGAGCTGGACAGTTGATCTCATGTTGCTCTACTTGGTTCAGAAATAAAAAAAAAAAAATAGAAAAAACAGAATTGTTACGATCGACGAGCGCAGACGCAGACTTGGACTCCGAGTTAGGAGAAGGGAAGGGGGAGGATTATCGACAGAATTCCCAGGGAATGAGGATAGATGAGGGGAAGGTCCGGCAGACGTCTAAGGCAGCAGGGGGGGGGCTGGTGGCTGGCGGAGCGTGCCGGAGAGCAGGGAGTGTGACTGTAGAACGAGGTGAGCTGGGAAGCTACAGTGAGCGGCTGACAGGCTGGATCTGCTGAACGGCGCAGGCAGGGAGATGGAAACTAACCGCTGCAGCTAACACCGACGATCTGGCCCAGAGTGAGTGAAGAACTGGGGGTGAATCATATAATACACATAATATACAGTAAATATATATATATATATATACATATATATATATATATATGTGTATATATATATAAACTGTATAAGATAAGATAAGATAGAACTTCAAGAAGTTTAATTTCCCAAAGGAAATTCTTTTGCCAGAAGTTGCTCAAAAATACATAAGAATAAAAACAATGGACTAATAAATGTACAGTGAATACGCCTAAAAGAAAAATATAGGTAAGATATTTAGTAAACAAAACAAGTTGGCAATGGTATTGAGAAGTATAATATATAATAAATAATATGTACTGTATATATATATATAAGATATATAAATAGCGCAGGTGTGCACCGTGGAACAGGTGAACGGGTTGAATAGCAATCAGGGAGCCTGAATGGAGAAAGAATGAATGGAGTGCCACGCCCACCACACACACACGTACACACACACACACACACACACACGTACGCACGCACGCACACAAAAACACACACACACACACAAAGGGAAAACACACAGAAACACAAGGAATAGCTGGAGGCTCGGCCATCGCCGTGACGACAATACATTGTGGCGTTTGTTACCAAGGTAGTCATTTTGGTAACTGGAGTCATTGTGAATGACAGGTGTTGGCATCCCGACACCCGGCAGGCCCACTGCTGTGCTGAGACTGTGTGTCTGGGTTTGGACATGTGGTTTAAACAATGTAGTTATGTAGTCCTGACGCGTGGGTCAGTGGCTTCTTGTTTTTCGGTCTGGCCTGTGGTTCTACTCGGTTCTACCAGTCAATGTGTTTTTACTGACCTTCAACAGAGTGGACACGATACATACATTTCAAATTGGATTTTGTGGGAATATCTAGTTTATACACACGCACACGCATGCACACGCACACACAAACGCACACACACATACACATGCTTAGTTATACACCCCTGAGCACACAAACACACACACACACACACACACACACACACACAAAACATGCCCACAATAACTTGCGCTCTACATTTACAGTCTACACACACACACTCACACACGGCAACCGCACACACACAGCCCCACACACACACACAGCCCCCCTCTCACACACACACACAGCCCCCCCACACACAGAGAGGAGGATGTGATGTGACACAAGTGATAATTTGAGATGCGACGTGAAGACCATGTTTGACTGGCTTTGATGTAAAGGTTTAATAAAGGTCAACCAAACATCTCCCTCCATCTTCCTCTCCGCCTTCAGCAGCCCTGTGCTCTGTCTCTCCCCTTATATCACCCTGTCTCTCTCTCTGTCTCTCTCTCTCTCTCTCTCTCTCTCTCTCTCTCTCTCTCTCTGAAGCATTCATGTCAGTCGAGCACACGATGAAAGGCAACACAGTGCCTCTCCTCATTGGCCCTCATCTCCTCTTCCCCTTCCTCTTCCTCGGTCCCTCCATGTCTGTGTTCTTCTTCCTTGTCCCCGCCCACTCTCTGGCTTTCCTTTGTCTCTGTCACAGTAGATTGTGTCCAGCTTCTGAGGACGTCTCCATTTGCACTTTGAGTCGCGTTGTAGCACACTGCTTTCTCAAATGGAGGTACGCGATGCCCCTTTGAAGCATTGCAGGGGTACTCCGAAAATGAACAAGCATTTTATATATATTATATTGGTTTTGTTGTTTTGATAATATATATAATTAATTAATTACGGGGGGAATGGTTTAGCCATCCAAAACCAAACCATTCCAAATTGGAGAATTAGCGAACAAATCATCGCACGTGCTGATCACCTATTGTCTGTTTTGGTAAGGTCTATAGATATCGCCCCTAACAACAACGCTTTGCACACCATATAGCATCAACACACCACAGCACCATAGCTGTTTTCTCTACAGAGCAACTGAATGACCTGTCATTCCGATGAAAGGCGGGAAAAATGAAAGCCTGTGTTTTCATTATGTTGTTTTAGGGAGTGGTAGGCGTGTGCATAGCAATGTGCAGCTAATACGTACCGACCCGCTTCTAGGACACCCACACATGCACACACGCACGTACACACACACACACACACACACACACACACACACGTACATAGATGTATATATTTTTTCCACGCTTAATTACTGTCGGAGATCACAAACGAATATGTAAATGTATATGAACGCAGCCGGGTGTGTATTCCTCGTATGTGGAGATGTGTGTGTGGGCACAGCAAGCCTGTGCAGCTGTGTGTGCGTGCGTGCGTGTGTCTGTGTGTGTGTGTGTGGGCATGTGTGTGCGTATGTGTGTGTGTGTGTGTGTGTGTGTGTGTACCTGGTTAAAATACCTTCCCTTGAGCTAGTAATCACAATATAAAAAGGCAACAATAACCTTTCTGTGTTTAATCTTGAAAACAACAAAAGAGGATCACAGAGAACATTGGGCTGCTTAGGATTGCAGAGATTTCCATTCATTGATGATGACAAAAGATGATGCAGATATATTGAAATGTAATTCAATATAAATATAGTGCGGTTAAATATAGGTCAAAGGGATTTAAAACTGATGGGGGTTATCGTCTTCTTTTACTCTTGATTTTTGTCTTTTAAACACACACGCAAACGGAGTACAACAATAATTTTGTGGGCAAACTATACAAAAATGTTTTTTGGGGGGGATCTGGAAAAACTCAGTTGAAAAATGGCAAATGTCGTTGGCCTACATCTCGAGACAAAATATATGTTCTTCAGGTGTGCGCTGTAAACCCTTGTGTATTCACACACACACACACACACACTCATTCATCCACTCACCACCTGCTGGTGCCTGTGCTGTCTACTCATTGTTAATTACAAAGACACGGGCCGCAACTTCACCTGCGTGGCCACCAACCCTGCCGTGCCGCTGGGGAAGCGTGCCACCGTCATGCTCAATGTCCACCGTAAGCGTCTCCATAGAAAATACTAGAAAATACTAAAATAATAGAGGATGTTTTCAGATGGATGACGATGCTGTACTTCGCTTCTAGCCTACCAGCGTTAATAAAAGTCATCTTAGATCAGACGCATTATTCAACACATTTAAACAACGCAAAATATGTGCCAAAGGAAAAACAGGAAGACTAACTTAAGCTTCTTCTTTTGCCTTAAATCATCAATGTATTTATAGAATAGATTATTAATTTAAAATGTAATCATGAATATGTATACATCGAATATACAATACAAAGACATACATGTATTTAGAAGATACATTTCACTTTTCATATATAAATATATATGTATATATATATATATATATACATATATATACATAGAAATAAAATCGGAAGACATCCATGTATTTAGAAGGGTAAATGATTCATTGTACTTTTGAATCATGAATATACACAGAGAATATACAATAGAAAGGCAGAGGAGGATGAGCAGTAAAACAGTGGTTGTTAATCAGCCTACTAATGACCTGCCTCCCTCCTCCAAGACTAGTTGACCGTTACCAGTTCAGCACAATAGCATTGCAGTCATAGCACAGTGACGCAGGCACACTGCATTATGGGTACTGTCGCATTGGTCTTGTATTGTTCTCCATTAGAATTTAGATTACTTTGGTTCAGCGCTGTCCCCTCACCCCTCTGTCTTTGTGTGTGTGTGTGTGTGTGTGTGTGTATGTGTGTGTGTATGCGTGTGTGTGTGTGTGTGTTTGCACGTCTCGGTGTGCAGACCCGCCCACAGTGACTCTGTCTATCGAGCCTCGCTCGGTTCTGGAGGGAGAGAGAGTGACGTTCACCTGCCAGGCCACAGCCAATCCTCCCATCATGGGCTACAGGTCCGTACTCTTCCACCTAAAGCTCTGTTCTGGTCCGTACACCTCCACCCAAAGCTATGTTCTGGTCCGTACTCTTCCACCCAAAGCTCTGTTCTGGTCCGTATACCTCCACCCAAAGCTATGTTCTGGTCCGTACTCTTCCACCCAAAGCTCTGTTCTGGTCCGTATACCTCCACCCAAAGCTAGGTTCTGGTCCGTACACCTCCACACACCTCCACCTAAATCTCTGTTCTGGTCCGAATATATATATATATGTACAGTATACATACAGTATACACAGTATACTACACTGTATAGTGTGTATATACTGTATATATATATATCCATAGGAGTCTATTGATCTAGTGATCAATGCTGTCTTGTGTGCTTGTGTACACATACAGGGGAGAGCACGGTCGTCCAAGTGGAGAAGCTAACACTACAATGCGGGTACCTTTTGTAGACGTAACTCGTGACGCCACACAATTCCTTTGTACTTTAGTACTTTCATTATTTCTGCCCGCCGGTGGTTTTATGTGTGTGTGTGGAGGGGGGTGGAGGGGGGTGGGGGGGGGTATGGCAGTATCATCATCAATCGTGCGGCGGTGGAAGGAGAATTGTCAATGTCATTCTCAACATCTGCTTGGAGACGGTTCTCCGCTTCCCGTACGCTGCCTCGTCTGCTACCTGCTCACACACCCCACCCCCCAACCCCCCACCCCCCCCGACACACACACACACACACAGATGCATGGGGGGGGGGGGGGGATGGGGTGTTTCAACCCTTAAAAAACCTGAGGATTGGAAGTCAAATGGCGGTGGTGTGGTTTTGCGTTGCTAAGCGTCGACGGGATACGGGAGGTTCTCCACTGCGGCACACTGGCTAGCCCCCCCCCCCCCCCCCCCGCTTTACATACTGTACTATAGCTCCTCTGGCTGTCATTAATAATTACATCTAAAGCACACAACGCCCAAGGTATATTCAATAGCCTCTCTTCATTTGAATACATTAGAGCCCCGGCTGGTGTAAAAATAGTGTCGGCTGTGTGTTTATGAGGCCCATATTATATCCTATGTCATCATATGCTGTGTGTGTGTGTGTGTGTGTGTGTGTGTGCGTGTGTATGTGTGTCGCGTGTGTGTGTGTGTCGCGTGTGTGTGTGTGTGTGTGGGTGTGTGTGCGTATGTGTGTGTGTGTGTGTGTGTGTGTGCGTATGTGTGTGTGTATATATATGTGTGTGTGTGCGTGTGCAGGTGGCTAAAGGCGTGTGGTTCTGCTGGAGGGAGCCAGGGAGAGTGTGTTCATGACCACGGCGGACCATTCCTTCTTCACGGAGCCCGTCTCCTGCCAGGTGTTCAACGCAGTGGGCAGCACCAACGTCAGCATCCTGGTGGACGTTCACTGTGAGTGTCCACCACAGACCTACGGACATATGTACATGTAGACGTAGCGTCTGTGACCCATTGGTTTATTGGTTTACACACGTTTACATGTGGATCGACAGCACTTTTATTGAATTTTTAGCAACCAGCAGAAATGGTCCATATGAAGGCCACTTCGACTATGAAGGACAAGTCGATGGCGAAAGCACATTAATATTCAACCCTGAATTAACATTTTCTGAAATAACATTTTCAACCAGGACCCCGGAATAATAAGGAGATAAGGAGATCCTAACCGAACAAAGAAATAAATGATTGTCTTTGTTTGACGAAAATTAAGTCGCGTTGGCCTCTTCAGCATGAGCGCCACAAACAGACGGTCACGGCTGCCGCCTGGTGGCAGCCAGCGTTTCAGAAAACGAATGGGTCGGGACCCAAAATGGCGCCATGACAATGCACAGAAAACTTGGAACTCGATCTGCACACTGGAATTGGTGATCATTTGGTTTACTTTCGACAAAAGGATCACCAATTCAAATGTAGTCCGTGTGTGCGGTTGAACTGAAATTGTCCTTTGAAAGGACCCCAACCCTCAACTGCTCCAGTGGACAGACCAGTGACTCCCAACCAGCGCTACCAAGGAGGGTGCTTTCATTTTTTAGGCCGCTATAATATTTATAATGATGACGATAATGATAATAATAGCGTAGGGCTGGGCGATTAATCGATCTCGAATCGAGATTGCGATATATTTTTGGTCGATCTCGATCTATCAGCCTTCGCAATTTTTTTCAATCTGGATAGATCTGACAGCAGCGTCATGACACACCGGAAATAAACGCGACAACAGCCAATCGGTCTGCAGTGTTTTGGCTCGACACGCCCATTTATACCACGGCACGACGAGAAGAAAGGACAACAGCATGAGTGACACCGGCGAGGAACGAGAGTTACTAAGTGAACTAATTGTCGACAAAAAACGCTTTCGCGAAGTCTATGATATGGAACTGTTGGTTACTTAAAAAATGACAAGGCGCAGAAAATGACCGTCTGCGTCTACATGACGTCGGACGTGTCGACCAAGACGAGAAACACGAGCAACCTATTGAAGCACCTGAAATGGTAGCGCTCCAGCGACGACACATGGGGGCGGAGCCAACATGTGTCGTCATGCCAGCGACGACACATGGGGGCGGAGCCAAGAAAGCCTTTCCACAAGTAGCAGCGGGGCCCAAACAATAAATCGATTGTGTCGTCATTTGCTGCCATTTCCCGTATGAAAGACGTTCAAAAAGAAGCGAGGATATAAATAATGCAGGATCGTACTTCATTAAAGATATGATGCCTTTCTGGCAAAAACCTATAATGGTGTTAAATGATGTGCACAAGATAAAATGTGTTGCATAATGCATGTTTACAGTGTTTATATTTAAGAGATGTAAAGCCAGTATATTCCTTTTTTTATTATTATTATTATTATTATTATTACAGTTGTTGTTTCGTTTGATGCGTTCTGTGCTCATACGCTGTCTCTGCAACAAATAATAATTTGGATCTGAAAATATGATGTTTTAACATTGGTAGGGCGAACGCTTGAGGTGTAATGCATAAGAGATGTTACTAACTGAAGTGTGGATAAGTTGCATATAAGTTAGTTTCTAATTAACGTGTTCAATTCTCATTCTGTTCAGCCCTTACCGTAGGAAGGCCTTTATTAACACAGTAAATAACACATGTATGTATTTATCCTGCAAGTAACAGAAAATATAATCTATAATCTTGTTTCTCGAGTGTTTGTCGAAGCACTCGCATGAGGAATTGCAAACACACTAGAATTATATTGAAGTTCACGTTCGATGTAATATGAAATAACAAAGATAGATGGAGCTCATATCAGAGTTTACAATTTTCCTTGAAGTAATTACGACACTGTACCTTAAAAGTATATATATATATATATATATACATATATACTGTATATACAGGGCTATATTTTGTTCATTCTCTCCTATTCGCTTGAAACTTTTTTATGCTCAAGTGTTTTATTTGCCTAGGGGAGGGGGGGGGTAAATGAATTAAATTAATTAACAGGGATAAATTGTGGGGGGGAACCAACTACAAAGAAACCAACTACTTTAAGAAAGTCAAGTAAGTCAAGTCACTTTTAATGATTCATGCTTTAAAAAAAGTCAAGTCGCAAGCTCTCGGTTGTCAGCAAGAGCCCTTTAGGAATGGGGGGGGTGTTCTGCTGGTGTTCACTTCTTGGTGGCTGTATGTGCGATGACTCGAACCTGAGTCTCCAGAGTGCAGCACCATCAAGATATCAACTCCAAGGTCATGTGTTCAAGTCACGATGGAAATCTCTTGTCCTTTTCCAACTTAACAATGCAGCATAAGTGTAATTTTTTGTGTCTAAGTCCCATGAACGGTAAAGTTAAATACGCCAGGAGACCATGCCTAAGTAGGTGTCTTGGTGGTGCAGCGGTCTGTGCTGGAGGTTAGCACTCAGGTTCGAGTCAGCGCACATACAGCCACCAAGAAGTGAGTGCCAGCAGAGTCCCCCTCAGGCTGGGGCTAAAGGGCTCTTGCTGACAACCGAGAGCTTGCGACTCTTTTTTTAAAGCATGAATCATTAAAGTGACTTGACTTACTTGACTTTCTTAAAGTAGTTGGTTTCTTTGTAGTTGGTTCCTAAACATTAAAACACTTGAGCATAAAGAAAAGTTTCAAGTGAATAGGAGAATTAATTAAGTGAAATTAATTAACAAAGAAACCAACTACTTAAAGAAAGTCAAGTAAGCCATCTCCGCTGTGCCACCGCACTATGAAGCAGTCGGAGGTGGCATTTGACATTACACTTATGCTGCATTGTTAAGTTGGAAAAGGACAAGAGATTTCCACTGTGACTTGAACACATGACCTTGGAGTTGATAACAATGCACTCTCTCCACTGCACCATCAGGACATGACAATTAACAGGACTTAGGGTTAGGGTTAGTGTTAGGGCGTTGACTTAAAAGTAACTTAAAAGTAACACTTCATAGTGTGGTGTCTCGGTGGCACAGCGGAGAGAGTTCTTACCTTCAGCTCTGCAGTCCTGGGTTCAAATCCCACCAGTCAGGCTCCAAGCAGGACTTGAACACACGACCGCAGAACTGACAACCGAGAACTCTAGCTGCTGTGCCACCGAGACACCACACTATGAATTTGTTAAGTAGAGTCTTATTATAGTACTGTTGTTAATGTAAATAATTCATATTTAGTACTTTAATTTTTATCTTAAAGTTGCACAGGGCATTTGAGCCACTTGTTTTACTATTGTTCCTCGAAAAACATGTGAGATGTTTGCTGCCCAGCTTTCAGTTTTATTTACATTTAAATAATTTGAAAGGTGTGTTTTATTAAGGCATTATTTTTTGTTAATAAACTGTTCTAAAGTTTAACTAATGAACCCTCTGGTGTCTTCTTCATTTGTCATAATCAGGATACTCTTCAAACTGGCAGCATTATCAAATTATATATTGTTATAAAACAATCGGGAAAGAAAATCGATCAATATGGGAAAGAAAATCCTGATTATATTTTTTGCCAGATCGCCCAGCCCTATAATAGCGTAGTAGTAGTTCAAAGAAAAATATTTCTGGCTCTGTGAGGTGTCACGAACATTCAAGATTCAAGAAGTTTATTTATCACATACAGGATGTGCAGTGAAATTAAAAAGTGGCGATGCTCAGCGGAATGTGCAACAGAACAATACAAATATCACAAATTGGAGGGATCAGAATCAGAATATCCACACTATTCACAAAAAAAGCAGCTTTTGATAAATGTAACCAAATAAGCATAGAAACAGCGAGGCGTACAAACAAGTAGGCACATAAACAACAAGGCAATATAAAGAAATGTTGCATAAAAACATTTAGTGGCGTGAGAAGGTGTAGAGACTTGAGGTGCAGACCAAGCGGAAATAAAACAATACGATCGTTAGCTAACCTCAGTTCACAAGCTAAACAAACACACGCTGCGTGGCGTCATACTTTTTCGTATTAACACTGAAATGTTGGAGAGTTATAAGAATCAAATGTCGGCGTCTCTCCCTCTCTGTGTTTATATAAGCTCCTCCGCGTTCTCTCCTGCACTCCGGCTCTCCTCAGCCTACACTCTTCTGGTGTTCTTTGTTCTGAAGCTCTCCTCGTCTCGCTGTCTGTCTGCTATCTCTGTTCTGTCTTCCTCCCTCTCTCTGTTCCTGACACGCTATCTTCTTACTGCTTACCTTTCTCTCGCTGTCTTGACTCCATTTTCCCTCTGTATCTTACTCCCCCTCTCCATTTCACTCTCTCTCTCTCGCTCTCTCTTCTCTCCTCTCTCTCTTTTCTCTCTCTCTCCTGTCTTTTTCTCTTTCCCTCTCTCTCCCTTCCTCTCCCTCTCTTCCTTCTTTCCTTTCTCTCTCTCTCTGTCTCTCTCTCTCTCTCTCTCTCTCTCTCTCTCTCTCTCTCTCTCTCTCTCTCTCTTTATCTCATCCTTGTCGATGTGTCTCTCTCGTTATCACGCCCATTAGTTGGTCCCATCCTGGTGGTGGAGCCAAGGCCCGTCACAGTGGATGCCGACTCCGACGTGACTCTGAACTGCAAGTGGTCCGGAAACCCTCCGCTCACACTCACCTGGACCAAGAAGGGTTCCAGCATGGTGAGTAGCAACAACAACAGCAATCACAACAACAAGTGGGCAAGGCTAACGCCCGCTATTTGCCCATAGGCTCCAAGCTAACGTTGTGCTGCTCACTATTTGAGGCTCACGTGAGGATGTCTCCACAAGTCAAGCCGAGTCAAGTCAATTTGACTTGGAAAGCTCTTCATCACTGATACCTGCCACATTCGACGACTATTTCCCCGAAACACAAGGCCTCGAAAGGACAAGCTTAAAATAATCATCAGGAAACACAGAGAAACACAGAAAAGGGCACAGTCAGGTTGCAATGGGCGCCAATTCTGGCAGACATTATGGTAGCATTGTAGCATTACATTTGTAATGACCTTAAAATGACCTTAAGATTCCTTCCACCCGGGATCGCCCTGCTTAGGGGCTCCTTTAAACATCTCCGAACACACAATTTAAAAGACTGATTGTTGATTTATTGTTTTCAATTTGAAGACAAACGGGTGTGGGATTTAATGCCAGCCAAACACGGCCACCTGCTAAACCGGCCAATTAGATCCCTCCATCTGGGGTTCTGCGCGTGTTGCGCTAATCCGTCCGTTTGGTTGCCATAGCGAATGAATTGGCCGTGGAATTTAAGTGTGCCGGAAAATGGGCGCTACCTCACGGCGTCTGAGGTGCTGCCGTTTCCTCTGATTAAAAAAAAAAAAAGCGACGCTGGGTTCCTGAACATCGCTTATGTTGTGTCGCTGAGAAGCAGACTCTGGAGCTGCTTCCTATGGATAGTCCAAGAGTCGGCCACAGAAATCAGCGCTTGATACAAAAAAAACAAACCAGGGAGAGCCAGACTCTCGCTGTTTATTTATATTTATATTGCCATTCCTGAGCAGCGTATCGCTAGCGGACGTAGAGCGACGCCACACCACCGGCCCCGCGTTGCGCATCTTTAATTCATGCTTAACGCGTTAAGAGCAACGCTCGGGGAACATGAACGATGCCTGCAGAGAAAATCAACATGTTTTATGAATTAAAGATGGCGGCTCTCGCTGTCTGCTCCCGCTCCAACG